>BLSH010560098.1:641735-659969 GCA_018402905.1 Glandirana rugosa | reverse complement strand
ACACGTGTGGATACAGACAGACAAAACGGTTCACGTTATTTTTTTTGTCCTTGGTACGAGTGTCACAAGTTATTTGGGATATTCTTCCGTGCTGCCCAGGTAAATAACTACGAGGTGAGTGTAACTATTTCTGCACTAAGATTTTACCTGTAGACGGGTTTGGGATTCCTCCGTGTAACAACATCCGACCGGAATACTGATTGTTACACATTTCCTTCTCCAAAGGAAAAATGGAGAGTTCGACTTCCGGCATTTCCTTATGTTACTTATCAACGATACCCTCCGTTCTGCTTTACGAAGTCTATCGTTTTGATATTGATTTCTATTGCCTGATGTGGACATCAGTCGCACGTCTGGTTGCTGTATGCTTATAGCTGTTTACGGTTTATGGACAGTTTTGCTATCTGAAGCATTTCGTCTTGCCTCCCATAGCAACTATTCATTGTATTCCTTTACGGCCTTCAGCTTGAGAGGTAAAAAGGAAACCTCTTCCTTTACACATTGTTAGTCATAAGGCCAGCCTACAACAATGTGCCTCCTTAGGGTTTGGGCAGATGTCCATTTTAGAATCACGTCTTTATCAATGTGAGTGGAGCATCAATAAATGGACCCGTCGTGCCTTCTTATAGGGTTTATTGAACACTGTGAGCATGGTTCCTGTTTTTTTTATTGCACTTGGCAAAACAGACAGACATAGGTGTGCACATCAGTACAGCTTCTTAATGGAGGCATGAACAGCATAGCAGCCTAATGCTGATGGACTTTGGGCAGCCTTTAAGCCTAGGTTCACACTGACAGCAGGAATGAAATCATGGATTTAACCGCACCCCCTGAGCTGTCAATTGCATGACCCATAAAAGTCAATAGGGTTTTGCTGGTGTGCGTTCCAAAACGCATGTCAAATGCAGGAAAATAACGCTCATTGACATGTGCCCTGAATCTTATTGGTTGCCAGGGGTTGGTATCATATCATTGTTCTTTTCACTGCCTTGTTCAATAAAGTGGTATTAAACTCATAAGCAAACATTTTATTATATTGCAGCTTACCAATTCCTAGATGTGTTGGCTGCATTTGTTTCCTTTTTTAGCCTTTCTTTGCTTTATTTTCATCTGGTGATCTAGCCAGTAAGTCTGCTGTTTTTCAACAATCAATCATGCAGATGAAGCAGTTACACGGATGAGACAAACCATTTAACACTGGTCATCAATGATAAGCATTTATTTTTTTATGTAAAACCTTTATCCCATTAGGAAAAAAAAAACAGTTTTCTATAACTACTTATGAAGTATTATTTGGCGCTGTGCTTCAATTTAATAGTGTATTTAAATAGGCTAGTATCCCCTCCCCCCCAGACTGACAGTGCTAATGTCCAAAGGTGCCCCCTGTGCTCTTTCATCCAGAGTGGGGGCACGCTAATACAGGTGGTGTGTTACTGGTCACATCACCAGATGAAAACAGAGGGGAAAAAAATAAGAAAGCCTATGTGGTCACCACATATAGGGATTGGTAAACTGCAATATATTATATTTTTGGTTTTAGGTTTATTACTGCTTTAAAGTGGTTGTAAAGGCAGAAGGTTTCTTTATCTTAATGCATTCTGTGCATTAAGATAAAAAGCCTTCTGTGTGCCTCAGCCATCCCTGACTCTCCCTCCTGATTGGCTGAGACACAGCTGCGGAGCCATTGGCTCCCGCTGTTGTGAATCAAAGTCAGTTAGCCAATCGGGAGAGAGAGGGGGTGGGGCCAAAACCAGGGCTCCGATTCTAAATGAACACGCGGAGCTGCAACTCAACTCGGGTGCCCCCATAGCAAGCTGCTTGCTGTGGGGGCACTCGACATGAGGGAGGGGTCAGGAGAGAAGAGGAGGATCTGGGCTGCTCTGTGCAAAACCAATTGCACAGGGCAAGTAAGTGTACCATGTTTATTATTTTTATAGAAAAAAACAGACTTTAACTTATTTGTACCGAAAAAATAGCAGCAAATCAGAGTTCACCAGATTACTACATGGTGGATTCTTGTTTGCTGTGCATTAAAAAATGACTCTGTATCAAATAAGCCCCCCTCTATGTTTCTATGTTTTTTTTAATTAAATGTCTTTGCTATAAGCTGGTATTACAATGATATCTAATTTGGTTACTTTTATAGAATTTGGCTACCTTAACTTCACCATCACTGACAACACTACAATTGATTTAAATTCTGGAGATAACATCATATTGCGGGTTTCTATTGATGCCTACCCCCGCCCTGATGAAGAGTACTGGACTTACATGAACGAAACCCTTCTGAACACTTCAGACCACTTTGTAGAGTCACGAGATGAGGGCAATAACAGGTAAAGCAATAATAGTTTCTGGACATGCTTATCTTGCATGAATCATATGAAACCTTACCATAGTAAATTTCTGGGTTGGAGAACCAAAGTCCTCCAATCTGACAGCCCTATTGAGTAGGGCAGAGCCTTTAGCCAGGTACACACTGAGTTTTTTCAACCACGTGGGCTGTACAAAAAAAGACTGTCAGGTCGGAGTCTCTGTACTAACTATGCCAAGTTAGTATGGCAATCTCCCCCGCTGAGCTGTTGTGTTCTGACAGGGGAACAGCCCTCCCGCCAGAATACTCCAATCAGTGCTCTAAACCATTGATCAGGAGTTGGACAGCTGCTGGTTTTCACAGGGTGGCATACACATGGGCCGAATATTGGGCATTTTTTTTTTTTGAACCAGCTAATGTCTCCCAACATTCAGCCCATGTGTACGAGGCGTTAAGGCTTTTGTTGATTAATTTTTCTTTCCCCATACAATGGGGACACAAAAGTGGCTTGAGGTAGGTTTTGTATGTAGAAGAAAGTCAGATGCAGATCTGAAAGAAGTCAACTGCAGGTCAAATTTGCCAGTCAATTAACTCTGAACATTTTTCATAGCATCTCAACCTGATGTTAAATGAAAGGAGAATGCGCCTGAAAGCAAGCTGCATATGTCCAAGGACACAAGCCCAAAGCCCATCGACACAAGTCTTCCACTGATCTTAGATGCCTAGTGAAGTGTCTAACTTTTCTTCAACCCACTGGTAACCATTGCAGTGCAGCTTGCATCTTGGCACTTAAGTGGTGGTTTGAGTGGTTGAAGTCTTCACTTTTTAATTGAGAAAAGACTTTTATTGACCCTATCACTCAGACCTTTTAGAAAAAGTTGCAAAATCATTGCATTCTGTATCCAATGCTTACAGACACTTGAACAATGTGTCCTCGCTCCCTTGGGAAGCCCTACAAGTTCCAGCCTTCTCTTGTTCATCACAGGTCAGGCCGTCATATTAGAAAAAGGCCATATATTACCGCCTCTAGAGCTTTGTTTGATTAAATAACAGGACAGGGGGGAGATTTACTAAAACTAGTTTACTCAGAATCTGGTGCAGCTGTGCATAGTAACCAATCAGCTTCTAACTTCAGCTTGTTCAATTAAAGTGATTGTAAAGTCTCATGCTTTTTCACCTTAATGCAAGGTGAAATACCTTCTGTGCTGCAGTTGCCCCCCAGAGCCACCCTTTTTCTTACCTGAGTTCCGTTCCAGCAATGTGCACGAGCCCAGCAGCTTCAGTCGCTGTCTCTGTCCTCATTGGATCCCGCTGCTGTCAATCAAACCCACTGACACAGGGGCGGGGCAGAGTCCCTCTGTCTGTGTCAATGGACACAGCAGCGGGACTTGGGAACACACCTGCGCGAGTGCCTACATGGAGAGCGGCTCTCCGTGGGGGCACATGAAGGGGAGGTGCCAGGATCACCGGCAGGGCACCCCACAAGAGGAGAATCGAAACCTCTCTGTGCAAAACCCTTGCACAGAGCAAGTATGACATATTTGTTATATTTACAAAAAAAAATGAACCTTTGCAACCCCTTTAAGCTTTGACAATAAAACCTGAAAGCTGATTTTGCACGCTCCAATTTTAGTAAATAACCCCTACAGTATCATGGGGAAGAGCATACATCAGCTTTTATTATTGTGGCTACAGCTTATTGCAAAGCTGACTACAGCCCATTTGACACTTTGCCCTATTTTGCATTTGGTGAGCAATCTCTGTTCCTCTAGTAAATATACCCCATTGTCTCACTGAGAGTTGCTCTAACTCAGTGGTTCTCAACTCCTGTCCTTGGGACCCACTAACAGGCCAGGTTTGCAGGATAACTGCATCTTCCCAAGGTGATACTTAAAATCTGGCCTGTTGGTGGGTCCTGAGGTCAGGAGTTGAGAACCACTGCTCTAACTGAATGTGTTCCACTAATTCTATCTCTGATTAGTGAATGTCCATCTCTCTTCACTTTAGGTATGTTAGTGAGCTGCACCTGATTCGACTGAAAGGAAATGAGAAAGGCGTTTATACTTTTTATGCTTCCAATTCCGATGCCAATGCTTCAGTCAGTTTCAACATATTTGTCAAAAGTAAGTTTCCTTTAACTCTCTCACAGTGTCCATCCATTGTGTAGTTTTAACTGACAGGTTTTAATCCCAGGTTTTCCTTTATTTTCACAGCAAAACCTGAAATCCTAATTGCTGAGAAGCTTAGCAATGGCATGCTCCAGTGTGTGGCGGCTGGGTTCCCTGTGCCCTCCATTGAATGGGTTTTCTGTCCAGGATCTGAGCAGCGGTATGCATTAATGAATATATGACAGCTGATGCAAATTTAGTATAGCAATATGTAGAAAGAAAATTGCAGTCTATAAACTAGAGTTGTCACGTATTGGTGAGTTTCAGTCTAAGGCTAAATGCCTGCAGACGTATCAAATGAAATGTTATAATTATAGGAGCAGACAGTCAGGTGTCCAGGCTGCTTTTTGATTGACAGGCAGGCTTTGTCTATGCCTACGTATCCATGCATTATTGAGAAAGGATGTTTTAAGTACTGTATTGAGATACTGTGCTCATTAGCACATTTACTAATGTGTCATCCTGCCTTGTGATGGAGACACAATAAGCTGTTTTGCAGTTCTCAGTTTAAATGGTATTGTCTCATCTGTGACCTATCTGACTATATACATGAAGGCACAGTG
Organism: Glandirana rugosa; assembly: GCA_018402905.1. Taxonomy (NCBI): domain Eukaryota; kingdom Metazoa; phylum Chordata; class Amphibia; order Anura; family Ranidae; genus Glandirana; species Glandirana rugosa. Next base: position 654,924 of record BLSH010560098.1, on the reverse strand, counting down.
TCACCGGGTTGGTGTTTTATTTTCCATACCTGGAAATGTTTCCATGTACTCTGTGACGTTAGGTGAAGGAAAATTGACCATGCATTGTTATTGCAGGTGTACAGATTCTCCAAAAATCACCCCCTCTGATGTAAAGTTCAGCCAGGAAAATTCAACTCTGGGTCGTATGGTGGTAGAAAGCACCATAGATGTAAGGTCCATCAGGAAGAATGGTACCGTCCTGTGTATTGCATCCAATGATGTTGAGAGGATCTCATCCACCTTCAGCTTTGCGACTAATGGTAGTTTTTGTTTTACACCAGGTTTACTCAAATCTTTTGGTGTTCTTTTGTCTGCACTGCCTGAGAGAAATAAAGAGCCAATAGGCCTCTCCCCCGGTATATCTATGCTGGTTTGGTCTGAGGCCTGGTTTTGCATATTCCAGCTGTATTTTGCGTTTTTCAATACACGTTTTTGGTCCATTGAAGTCTGTGGAACCAATAAACCAGAAAAACATCCCTGGCCTTTTCCATACAATGCACAGATGTGAACGTGACCCATAGGAAACCATGTTATATGGACTGTAGTGTGTTTCTGCAAAACTGAAAACTCACTAAAAAATGCATAGGTGGGAACCAGGCATAATAGCCTGTGATGCGAAGAAATACTTACCTTATTCCTCAGTCCTGGAGCTGGAACACTTTCTGGATCTTATTGCAGCCCTGGAATGTGGTCAGGCACTAAACCACATCATATACAATGCAGGACCAGTGTTGGTTGCTGAAATGCATTGTAGGTGATGACATTGGCGAGAAGGGTGACAAAACAACCAGAGAAGAGGAGCAGCTTCATGGGACTGGTCATCCTTCCTATGAACCAGTGGGGAGGAAGCCTTGAGGGTCAGTTTCCTTCTATTACATACCCTTTAGGTTGAGTGAGCATTAGATCCTTAAAGAGGAAGTAAACCCTGATGGGGGTTACTTCCTCTATATTCCCCTCCAAAGTAAAAGCTTAATGGGCTACTATGCATTGCATAGTAGCCCATTATGTGTCACTTACCTGCAAACGAAGCCTGCAATGTCCCCTGTGCAGGCAGCGTCCATCTTCAGCCCCTCTTCCTTCCGGGGCCACGACTCCGGCTCAGTGACTGGCCAAAGTCGCGTGACATTACTCCCATGCATGCGCGCGGGAGCCGTCAGTCACAGCACGAACAAAGCCAAGAAACGGCACAGGGTGTCGTTTCTTCACTGCGCATGTGTCGAATGACGTCGGCAATCACAGTACACCGTATATCTCCTAAACTGTGCAGGTTTAGGAGATATGCAGGGAACCTACAGCTAAGCCTTATTATAGGCTTACCTGTAGGTTAAAGTGGTTGTCAAGGTTTGACAACCACTTTAACATACAGGAATTTTTTTTTATACAACTGGAGTTGAGCTTTACAGTCTGAAGTATTTGTGATTGCATGTACCTGAAAGCTGGCAAGATGATTAGGGCACTTAGATATATACATTTGTGATGAGGGGGCAATATTTTAAAACAGTGTGGTTCTTATTTTTAAATACATTAAAATACTAAATTGTGCTTTCATTTTCTTTTTCAGAAGAACGGATTTCCCACAAATTGTTCACTCCGCTGTTGATTGGCTTTATAGTGGCTGCGGCAGTGATGTGCCTCGGGATGGTGATCCTCATGTACAAATACATGCAGGTACGGCACATTTAGTAAGTTCCTAATCATGATCATTCTGTGTCCGTTAGTGTGAAAAAAAATCAACAATTGTTCTTCCTCTTTATTAAAGAAACCAAAGTACGAGATACAGTGGAAAGTAGTGGAAGAAATCAATGGCAATAATTACGTTTATATTGACCCGACACAACTTCCCTATGACAACAAATGGGAATTCCCGAGAGACAGACTGTGCTTTGGTAAGTGTGTTATACCACAAAGTATGTTATGACAGTATTTCGTTTTCCTCCATTTCAGGACAAAAACATTTCATGGAAAAAAATACTATATTGTCTACAGCTGTATCCCCATTTTTCTATTTACATTACCAGGATGAGTGGAGAGAGCCTAAAAAACATTTCTCTAGTCATTTTTTTTTTTTTAATAGTGAAGAATTAAAACTTCTGTTAGGCTATGTATCCACTGGAAAGACTTACCTCTCTCCTGATCACCATTTTCACTTGGACAGACAGGTGTAAAGGCAAATAGACCGTGCACTTTGCAAATTAAGTTGCACTTTGCAAGAGCATTTGCGCTAGAGCTTAGTAAATGAAGTGAAGCTTCGCTTTGCAAAGAATACCCAATCACATGCAAGGAAAATAAAAAAAAAAACAGCATTTTTGTTTGCACATGATTAGATGATGGCAGTCAACAGAGCTTCCCTCATTTACTAAGCTCTGGAGCAAACGCCCTTGCAGCTGCAACTGCATTTCCAAATTTCACAGTCTATTTGCCTTTAGTAAGTCAACCCCCCCCCCCCCCCCCCTGCGATCTCCATCAGGTATTACCGCGATTCTTAGTGCAGTTAATGGAGTCCGACTTGCGGGGCGACTCAGCGCAACTTGACTGTAATAAAAGTCAATGCAAGTCGCCTGAAGTATTTTCTAAGTCGGAGCGACTTGAGACTGCCAAGTCTGGGCAGAGAGCCAAGTTCTGAAGTCACCATTGATAAAGACCTAGAAGAGATACAATGTAATTACTTCAAAGGAATGCACTCTGAATGAACTCCCGTGTATAGAAGATGTTCAGTTTAACCATTTAAAGACTAAATATTTTCTGATTTGCTGCTTACAAATAAAAGCTAGTATTTTGTGCTAGAAAATGACTTAGAACCGCCAAACATTATATATTTTTTTTTAGCAGAGACCCTAAAGCATAAGATGACGGTTGTTGCAATATTTTATGTCACACTGTATTTGCCCAGCGATCTTTTAAACGCAATTTTTTTGGAAAAATTACCCTTTCAAAAAACTAAACAGTGCTGTTAGCCCAATTTTTTTGTATATGTAATATGTTACGCCGCAAGAATCATGATCTTTATTCTAAGCAAAAAAATCGTGATTCTCATTTTGGCCAGAATCGTGCAGCTCTAATATAAACCATGTACATTGTGTATTCAATGTTTTGTGTTGTTTTTCCTTTTCTGTACTTTATTTCTGTATGTAATAAAATGCTATTTAATATTGTGTTAAACATTACAGTAGTAATAGGTATTTTTAATTTTTTTTTTTTTTTACTTTGTTAACAGGGAAGATTCTTGGTGCTGGTGCTTTCGGTAAAGTGGTTGAAGCAACGGCCTATGGACTCTTTAAGACTGACAACGCACTGACTGTTGCTGTTAAAATGCTAAAACGTAAGCCTTTTGGTTACTCCATATTCATTTGTATTATTTTTTTGAGTATTTTTTTTTTTTTTACTTTATGTCTAATGGTGTATAAAATCTCACTCTCATTGCAGCAAGTGCCCATGCCACAGAGAGGGAAGCTCTCATGTCGGAGCTGAAAGTACTGAGCTATCTTGGTCATCACAAAAACATTGTGAACCTGCTTGGTGCATGCACTGTGGGAGGTAAATGAATATATGCTTTCCATATCTAACAAATAACAGCATGTTACAGTGAACTTCTAGCTAACCACATGTATTTTTTTTTCTTATAGACTTTATATTACAGTATTCTAAAATAAAACACAGTAAAGCTGGTGATATAGACACAACTAATATTTTCCATCAGACACTAAGGCATTGCTATAACTTGCAAATTGTTTACTAATCTTCACACCAACATTATTGGAGTTCGGGCCATGCTTACTACTTTTTCGGTGGGAAGCTGTGGTCAGCATATATTGGCTGATGGGACTTCCCTATTTTAGTAAACAACAAGATAAAGATATCAGTACTACTGACTGTACACGACTTCCTGTATGAGGCAAAGCATTGTGTCATTATATTTAGATTACATTAGCTATAAACTTGGCTTTCGTCATGGTAACAATGGAGGAAGCTGGACACAAACAACACTATCTAAGGTTAAACTCTTAGACAAAGAAATGGCTTCATTACATTTTACTTTAGGGGGCATGCAGACATGAGAGCTGAATGTCTCTACGCACTCCCAACCTTTCTAGATATTCCTTGGCAGATCTTTCTTAGGGTGAACATTTAACCTGGCCAGTTGGTATTGAAAGCTTAATGCCAAGGCTTTCTAGCAGTCCTTCCCCATAAACATAAATGCCTGGTGGACTCAATGGTGAAAGTTTATGAAATGTGTTGGTGTCAACAGGCATTATTTATACCATTTTGTTTAGTATTTAAAGAACAATCATAGCTCAGGAATTGCACTTGGTGGTGGCTACCCCCCAAATACAGTAGCTATCTCTTGCCACATTTTGAGTGTTCATAGACAAATGTCCTGTGCCATTTTGACAGTTGATACATGCCATTGACGTGTATCACATTACATGCCTTTCTATAAAATATAATCATGCATATGTTGATGAGCATCAGAAGTAGATAAGACCATTCACTGTTTAGATGGAAACTTTATAACTTGCTGTCCTTTTCTGGATAGCCATACACAAGAAGAAATCACTTAATTCACTAATCCATGCTAAGCAACATGGTTGGAGGAATCTCTCTGCCTCCTATTTTATTCTGACAGCTTCTGGTGCCAAGGCTGTCTGAGTCCCGGAGCAGTCAGCATCTGACTGGCTGCAATCACTGTTTCGGCTGGGAATATTCTGCTCTTCTCCTTAGATTTCCAACAAATTGAATTTGTCGAGTCATGTGTTGCCAATGACCAAATCAAATTTCAGCTGATTTAGTGGGAATTGGCTGAAAATAGAGCCCTGTACGGCTAGCCTTAAAGTGTTTGTTAACCTAAAAAAAATGGATCCTGTCCCTTTAAAGTATGTTATACAGCACAGTGCTTGTGCTGTGTAATTGTATATCACCTGAAATACCTGGCTGATCCTGCCAGTTTTTGCCCTCCCCTGTGTAAACTGGCCTTCGGTGTATCATGGCTCCTGAGCACTGACACCGTGGTCAGTTTACGTGCCTCCGTCATCTGCAGCTCTCCCGTCCTCCTCTCCCCTCCCTCACTGCCTGTCGGCTCCTGTGTCAGGGCCGCACCCTCCCCTCCTGCTGCTGAAATAACATTTCATACCATATATAATCCTCCTTGTCTCTTAATAATAGGTGCTCCTGTGTCTTTGTTTTATTTAAAAAAAGCCAATTATATCTCATTTCAGAGTGCCAATCGGCTCTCACGTGACTGGCCGGCTCTCCCATTCTCTCCTCCTCCCCTCCCAACTGACGTCAGCGGGGGAATCTCAGCCCCACCCACTGCATTTGTCAGACAGGGAGAGGAGAGAGTTGGCTGGTCACGTGAGCACCAAGAGGCGCTCTGAAATGAAGTATAATCTACATTTTTTTTAATAAAACACAGACACAGGAGCACCTATCGTTAGGAGACAAGGAGGATTATATGAAGTTCTTACAGTGGGTTAACAATCACTTTAAGCCGGGTACACACAAACAGTTTTTTTTTTCAGGCAACCCTTTGTACTTACTAACCATTTAAGGTTAGTTCAGCGATCTCCCCCGCTGAGCGATTGTGTTCTGACGGGGGGCTACCCCCCCCCTCCTGCCAGAACATTCTGATCAGTGCTCTTCGCCATTGGCTGAGAACGCTGATCAGGAGTCGGTTGGCAGTTGGTTTTTCAGCATGCATGTCCAACATACAGACAGACCGGCATACACACGAGGCCGAACTGCCCATTGTCTCCCGACATTCGCCCATGTGTACCAGGCTTTAGGTCTACAATTACCTTATCCATCCACCATATAGCATCTAATTAGCTTACTAAACATATTCAGAAATCTCTGTTGTTGCTTCTGCCTCTACTATATAAGCCAGCCTGCATATTCGCTATATTTAAATAAGTCGGTTATGTTTTGTTTTTGGGGCTCGTAAAAAGGATTAAACAATGCTGTCACAGACTTACGCAAACATATAGTACATTAGCCACCTGGATGCCTAAGGGGTTAATGATAATCACTTAATTGCAAGAATGGCTTAAGCCTTAATGTGTGACTAAGCCTGCGTGGAGCCAGCAGCAAGTAAAACGCTGTTATGTGGGCTTGTGCTGTTCAGTGTGGAGCATAATAAATGCATCGGCATTCATATTTAGACAGAGACACATAGCCTATTTAGTACAGCTATAGAAGTGATCATCTTTAATTGGTATCTTTGCCCAGGAAACCTGTGCCAGGGCAGATAACAAGGCATCTCCATCTTTTTCTTTATGCGATAGATCCAGTGTCAGCGCGGTTCTGCCAAGCAATTAGCATTGTACTATGACTGAAGAAAGTTGTGATCACAGCATTGTCTGCGCTCAGCTCTTTACCTCTCGCCTTTGTTTATTTGCTCTCCAGACAAGCGTCTCAGTCACATGCTATTTACCTCAGACTTGTAGCTGATGCCGAAACTATTAGTTTAGACGGGGGAAGGGACAGGATTTTATTTTGTACAGGTTGCTGTCTGTTATTTTGAGCAATTGAAAAATAATTTTAAGTTTTTTGTTTTTCGTTTTTTTTATGTAAGGTAAAAGTTTTGATGATCACGTAAGCATTTTGTGGACTAAACAGAATTGTGAACAAAAAAGCTTGTTTGGCTGGGCTTCTCCTATGGATCACAGGAGTGCAATTCCTTTTGCACTCCTGTGATATGCTTTCAGCCATAGGCGTGCGCACATAGGGTGGCAGGTGTGCCTGGGCACACCCTAATCACCCTGTACTGTACAGATTCCCCCTGCTGCCTGGCTACAGCGAAAGGGACGAGGGAATCTCTGCCCTCAATCCCTTTCTCTGTCTCAAAAACTAGACATCAGGGGTCTGTTTAGACCCCTGATATTTCACCAAAGCCCCCCAGCAGAGTTCCTAAATAAAATTGTAAAAAAAATAATAAAATATAATAATGTAAAAAATAAAAAAACAAAATTGTAAAAAATAAAATAAAAATAAACTACTGACAATGATCTCTGTCCTTTTCTGACATATATATACACACACACATACTCGTGTTTGTTTGCGCTTTGTGCCTAATGCCATAGGCTGCGCACACCTATGGTTTCAGCAGAGAGCTGGCTGAAGTCCGCTCTCTGCTGACGTCACAGAAGTCAGTCTAGGCACCACATCATCCCGACAATAAAGTCTGGATCTGCCAGGTGCCTGGACTGACACCCGCCTGAGCCTCTCAGCGAGCCACTGAGAGCCTGAGCCGGCCACTCCTCCCCCTCCACAGCCCAGCGCTGCAGTGAGCGAGGAGGGGCAGAGCAGGGAGCAGGTGATTGACTGTCTGCACCTCTCTGCTCGGGGAGCTGTCAAAACTGAGAGATCAGCGGTGTTCAATCACAAAAAAAGCTTGTTTGGCTGGACTTCTCCTATGTATCACAGGAGTACAATTCATTTTGCACTCCTGTGACCCGCTTTCAGCTGAGAACGGGCTGAAGTCCGCTCTTTTCTGACGTCACAGAAGTCAGTCCAGGCACCGCATCATCCCGACAATAAAGTCTGGATCTGCCAGGTGCCTGGACTGACACCCACCTCAGCCTCTCAGGGAGCCACTGAGAGCCTGATCCGGCCACTCCTCCCCCTCCACAGCCCAGCGCTGCAGTGAGCGAGGAGGGGCAGAGCAGGGAGCAGGTGATTGACTGTCTATACATCTGCTCAGGGAACTGTCAAAACCGAGCGATCAGCGGTGTTCAGTCACTCGGCTCTCAGTGTGGAGGCGCTAGGGGACTGATGCTGCATCCACCTAGGTAAGTATGATACGGGGAAAAACTTTACTTTTCTTTTAATTATATACAAATACTGTATGAAAGTTATGATTTTTTTTCATATACTGTAGTTTTATTTTTGAATGGAGTGGAGAAGGGTTAGGCATTCAGGTTTTATTGGTGTATGTGACTCAGTTGTGAGAGAAGTCGCCAGGATAGGTGCTACAGACAAAAAAACATAAAATTCTAACTTTTTCCTTTTATTTTGTTATTTATTTTTTTGTGTGTCTGTCCTCTTGGGAGAGATTTCCTGTCCCTCTGATTCCTCAGAATATGAATTTGTAATCTCCCCAATGTGAACCAAGGCTGCTCTGACCATTCCCCACTTCCTTTTCCCCTTTTTATAACCACTTGATGACATGTACAGTGGATCACATATTCTCACGCTATTTGTTTTGCAGTTGCACATTCACTAGTTGCTTGTGTAGCTCTTGCCCTAAAGTTACATACCAGGTAAATTATAAAAGTAATGCTGTAATGATGTTCTGTCAGCATCTTTATCTGTATCACCACTTTTATTAGAAATGCGGCTTGAACATGTTCTCGTCTCCTACAGATGGGCTGCAGTGCCTAGAACACACTGTCATTTATATTCTATACGCATTAATCATTCGATTCCTCTGTAGTACCTATGTCGTTCCATTATAAATAGGATTCTTGGGAAAAAAAAAAAAAAACTATCTATTGACCTTTCTGTGTCCTTTTTATCTTGCATTCTCCAGACTCAATGCGTTTGAACCCAAACCACTTAACATCAATGATTTGTATTGAAAGCCTATGGCTGGTTCAGCTTGTGAACCATATTGAAACAGAATAAATGTCAGGGAGCCAAACAATGTATTACAAAATAATATATTAAAATATTTTTTTCTACCTTGACTTTTTAGTCTTTGAATATAATTTTTATATCAAATGTCATAGCAGTTACAATAACCCTTAACAGTATATCTAAAACAGATATATCTTATTTGGCTCACTGTATTAATCTAAAATTGGTTGAAAATGATTGTTAAAGAGGAAGTAAACCCTGATGGGTTCTACTTTCTCTTTATTACCCTGCAATGTAAAAGCATAATAGGCTAGTATGGGTCGCATATTAGCCCATTATGTGGCACTTACCTGCATTGGAAGCCCACGATGTTCCCGCTCCAGGCCACATCCATCTTCTGCCCCTCTTCATTCAGGGGCCGCAATCTCCAGCTCTGTGACTGGCCACAATCACGTGGGCTGTTTTTTCACTGCGCATGTGCCCGATGACGTGGGCACATCACAGTACACTGCATATCTCCTAAACCGTGCAGGTTTAGGAGATATGCAGGGAACCTACAGATAAGCCTTATTATAGGCTTACCTGTAGGTTATAGTGGTTGTCAAGGGTTGACAACCACTTTAAATGTTATCATTAATTAAAATTTATAGATATGGATCACTGTTTGCTCCTTGCTGTTTGCTTAATAAGTAAGTCTTGTAAGGTTTGCAACGCATACTAAAGGCTTGTACACATGGACTGAATATCGGACGGCATCGGCTGGTTCAATTGCAACCGGATGACATTCGGCACGTTTGTACGGCAGCCGGTCTGACAGAAACCGGCCAAACTGGGTGAAGGGTCATGACCGAAAAAGGTGTGTTCTGGTGGGGGGTGGCGTCCCCCCTGTCAGAACACAATAGCTCCGCAGGGGAGATATAAAGCCTGGTACACACTAGGAGTTTTTTTTTTTTTTTTTCGTTTATCCCAGCAGGCTGCACAAAAAAATAGTGAAGAGTTCAGGAGGAGCCGCTGTACTAACATCAGATTGTTAATACAGTGGCTTCTCCTGAGCTCTTTAGTGACAAGTGTGTAAAAGTAAGGGCAAATGAGAACTGGAGATACAGAGGCTGATTTACAGTGGTAAGAATCTTTACTCAAGACATTGAATGAAGATTCCTTAAGTTATCCAATCATGTGTCAACCAAATTCAAATGTATTTTTTTTCATTTGCACACGATTGGGTATTAAAGTGAGCACAGCTGAAACTTACTGAGTCTCAAGTCTCTTAGTAAATCAGCCTGTGTTTCTTTAGCAACCAATCATATATTAGCTTCCAGTTTTGAAACTGTAAAACCTTTTATTGAAAAACTGAGCTGGAATTTGATTGGCTGCTCCTACTGACCGTTCCTTCAAACTACTTGATATATAAAGTGTTATGTCATCATTACCAAGAAAGCACATCAAGTTTTTGATTGATTTATTATCCATCTTAAATCATTATAAAAGGCATGTTTATAATTTAAGCATGGAGAACTTACATTTATATAACTGTGAAATTCAGGCAGACTGGCCTGCATAAAGGAGTTGAGCATTCAGCAGGAATATCAATTCGTCTTAGGCTTGTATTTTTCTATGTAACATATACCACACGGATCTTGTGACCCTCTCATGGTTTATCCCCTGCTTGCTCATTGTTCTAGAGGGCATTGAGTCTGAGCTGTGAAAATCCATTTATGTTTCTGTTACCAGATTTGATATGGCAATGTTTGAAGTGTACTTTAGTGTCTCACTTCTGTGTGCATCATTTCTTCACATTTATAATGCTGGGTGCTATTATTTATTCACCAGGCCCAACTCTTGTCATCACTGAATATTGCTGCTACGGAGACCTTCTGAATTACTTGAGAAGAAAGCGTGATGCCTTCATTTGCCCGAAATTTGAGGATCATTCTGAAACAGCACTGTATAAGAATCTTCTCAATTCACGGAACAATGTCTGGTGAGCAAGAACATGCAATGAAAGCTGAACTCCTGCTATACACACATATATAGGAGCTGCATTGCCTGATATAGGATTTGTGTATCCATCCATCTAGTTTTGAGAGTTAAGGCCCGGACACACGATGCAACGGTCGTACAACAACGGTCTTACAACAGCTTGCTGTACGATAATCCGACCGTTAGTACGAGTGATTACAACAGCCGATGTTCAACAGTTGTACAACAAAAGTTGGCTGAGCAAACTAGAAAACTTTTGTTGTACAACAAGCCGTTGTACGACTGTTGAATCATGTGTACAGAAGTTGGCCCAACAAAAGATGTACCTGCAAAACACGGATGCTCAGAAGTCAGGAACGCCTGGAAGTGTTCAGTCATGTAAACCTACACTCCTAATTCACAAATCACATTCACCTGAACGTTCGGCTTTGATGAAGCTTTGTTGAACAATTACTTGACTCCTGTCAGTACACTAGACACAACAGCCAATTTTGGGCAAAAGTTGAACGTGCGGTCGTACGACCATCGCACTGTGTGTACGAGTCATTACGCATCAGTGCCACACCGCATAGCCTGAGCAGGAAAGGAGATCTGACTTTCCCTCACATGCATTTAAGTAACACTTACAGGCAGTGGCGGCTGGTGCTTAAAATGTCCCCGGGAGGCAGACGGGAAGGCAGCGAATCCCTCCCTGCGGTAAATGGACGGGAAGGCGGCAGTCAGAGGCATCCTTATCTTAGGAGGCTGATGACAAGGATCCGGGGTAGGGCTGCTGCTCCTCGCTCCAACTACTCCTTGCTCCAGTTGCTTCTCCTCCTAGCCAAACAGGAAGTGGGTCCTGAGACCCGATTGACCGGAAGTCCTAAAACTTCCTGGCCAATTGAGTCTCAGGACCCGCTTCCTGATTGGCCGGGAGGAGAATCAGGAAGACAATAGCAAATATTAATTTGCTATTGTTACACAACTGCATGGGCTCACAGTGCAGTGCTCTGCGCCCCAAGCCCACCTTTTTTTAAAGCCAATTAGAGACTCAGGCTCTAATTATGCGCTTCAAAAGAAAAAAAAACCCCATTGAAATCCATGCGTCCAGCACCACGCATGTAGATTAGGGACCAGGAGCATGGATTAGGGGGGGCGGCGCCCCTTGTGGACGGGCCGCCACTGCTTACAGGTATTGTCCCTCCCTCAGCCTGTGACTGGAGAATAAAAGGAGAAGCAGCAGACTGATTATTATTATTATTATTATTATACAGGCTTTATATAGCACCAACAGTTTGCGCAGTGCTTTACAAAATAAGTGATAAGCTCATCTCTCTATCACTCTGCTCCTATCAGCATTAGCTTTCTATTGATACTCCCTGCAGTTTGCATATGGCAGTGTGAGGCAGTGGATTTGCAGGGTTCCCGCATCGCAGCAGTGTGAACCGGCCCTTAATGTTGGGTGCCCTACGTTTATTGATGTTGCTGCATTATGTAAAACTATCAGAATAGTTTTTACATTTTAGAATAGGGCGCCTCAAGACTGTCCATAATTTTGGAGGATGCCTTGACTGAAAAAAGTTTGAGAAACCACTATCACATATCGCAGTGCGAACTGCAAACTCGGAAAGGAATTGGATCGCATGGGTGTGAACACCCATGCGATCCGATTCTGCTGTGGACCAAAAAAAAGGGTCCTGTGCGAGTTTGGTCCGAATGCGATGCAAATTCAGCCTTACAATCTGAATGGCTGAAATCGCACTACCTTAATGCTTTTTTTTCTTAAAGCGACAAACTATGAAAAACAGTGTCCTATTTGCAGTTTTTCTGATTTCAGGAGTTTAATGTGGTCACAGCAAAGAAAGGTGGTCCAGGATATTGTACACTCTTGCTCTTTGCACAGTATCCAGTAATAGTTGTACTCTTACAGCAATATCAACAGTCTGAAGAATAAAAGGAAAGCATTGCCTTCTCTTTGACCTATGAGGCTTCTATAGTGGGTCAGGTTTCGTGTCAGCCACATTGGTGTAAGATTTCTCTAGGGACTGATCTATTGTTCATCACTTGCTGTCTTCTCCTCCTGATACAACCTAATTGTTAAAACTTCTGCTCCTGCCATCTGCAGACTTTATAAGGCGGCAGTTCTGATGCAGCAACATTATATAAATACCATATGGTACATAAGAGCATAGAAAGCGCAGGTGTGATAGAAGAAAGTATACACTGCAGGATAGTGTGGACGCGAAAGATACGAGAATACATGGTATACCATAAATATATTACAACGACGTAGTCTTGACGGCGGAATATTTCAGACGTCTACCGTCCTCGTCTTCAAAATTGTTAATCCAACATAGTCCTCCTCTTCTGTCGTTCACTACTTGTTATCTAGTCAGGGATCTCTTTAGAATGTGGTTACACCGACTGTGCTTTGGACTGGGTGATATCTTCGGAGTATCCAGTTTCTCTTCCGTTACGAAAGGAAAATAAGAAGTCTGACAACTATAACGACATTCTCATGTTGATAATGACCTATGACACGTTTCTCGTTCTCACATGTTATAGGACCTGGTGGAAAGAAACGACACTGGTGTAATTTGAGGACTTTAGTCTTTTTGACGTTTATCCTGTGACAAAA
>BLSH010560098.1:582988-599315 GCA_018402905.1 Glandirana rugosa | reverse complement strand
TCCCCCCCCCCCCTCACCTTTACGGGGAAAAATTTTTTGTTGATAGTTCGGGGGTTATTTTTGTGACGTATCACAGGACACTGGGGGGGGGAGGGGGTGTGGGTGTCATCACAGGAGTCGAAGGGAAGTGTAGTAGGTAGTTTGTCATCACACGAAGGGGGGGGTATGTCATCACCGAATAAGGAGACGTATTCTCATAGGGCGTGGGGAAGTGTATTGGGTGGCGATTGTGACATCACAGGCGACGAGGGTTGGGTGTTTCGTCATAGAAGACGAGGGAAGTATGTGGGTTGGGAGCAGCGGACACTACAGTGTTAGCGGTGGGTTATGTGAAGGGGTGCGGGATACTCTTATGCAGAGGAATAAGCCACTACTGTATGGGGGGGGAAGCACACTACTGTTTGATGGATGATGTGAAGGGAAGCTGAGGACACTACTGTGGGTGTGGGGGAGGGGGGGGGTCACAGGACACTATGCAGTGTTTTTATTGGGGGCTTGATAGTTGTTTTTTAAAAAGGGGCATTTCCACTCCCCCCCCCCCCTTGTTCGGGGATCTTTTATGTCCTCCATGTTGTCCAGGTGGATCTTACTAAACCCACAACAGTATAATCAGTCTGTATATGCAGCATAGCATGCTTGTTATACTCACTGTGGAGCTTAAGGGGTTAATCCTCTGCATTGTGTAAAAAGGCTGTTTTATCCTGTATGCATAGATCTTCCCCTCCCTGCACTGTCTATCTGGGGAAGGCCAGCTAACACAGGCTGGGTAGCCGACCTGCACATGCTCAATTGTGTCTTTTATGCTGGAGAGAACACTCACTTGTTCTCAGAGATAGCCAGCTCACGTGATATTGACATCACACATGTGGGCGTTTTTGCAGGCTGTAGTGGAAATCTCCTCCTACCTGAACTCTCAGCACTGGACAAACTGTACAATTTATCACTTGACTGTGGTATACAGATCATCCAAAAAGGTATACAGTGGCAGTATTTTAATGTAAAAAGAAGACTTATCAGCTGTGGGCACTGTGGGGGGCAGATGAACTATTTTCATATAACTGGGTTTAGTAACACTTTAACCTCTGAATAGTTGCCTACCCTTGAAGGAGACAATATATAAAGTGCAACATTTTTTGTTTTGGATAGAGTGGGGAAGGGTTCAAACTTTATTTGAGGTTTTTACTGATGTCTTTGACTGCATTCTGGAGATGTCCTGTCTTTTCCTGTCCCAGTGAAAAGTGGTCCAATGGACAGCAAGTAGGGGAACATTTCTACAACTGGAACAGAAGCAGGGGAAGGCACATAAATTCAGTTTTTTGTTTTAATAGCTATTAAGATCTTTCTGTCCTAGTGCCACCCATTTCCCTAACTTCTTTTCTAGATGACATTAAAAAGGGAAGCAAGGTTATATCTTCACAATGGGGACATGGAGAGCAATAAAAATCTAACAGAAGTTCCCATTCTCTCCACTCTATCCAAAGCTAAACATGAATAAGCGCTGAACTTTTATCATTTAACCACTTGCCGACCACGCACTGCCTTTTAACGGCGGCAGTGTGGCGTTGTCTCGCGAATTGCCGTAAATAGGCAGCGATTCGTGCATGCACAGCTAGGAGACGAGAGCGTGCCAGCGGCGGTGCGCTCTCGTACCCGGCGCACTCTGGAGGAGTGTGCCCGTGGCTCGGGCGGACCCGATGTCTGCCAGCAAGCCGCGATGAGCTGCCACGGGCAAAGTACGGGGAACCGCCGATGTAAACGCGGCGGTTCCCCATTCTGACAGGTGGCATATAAGAGATTTACTGATCCCTGTCACTGGGATCAGTTAGATCTCTTATGCCCATAGTAGCCCAGCCCCCTCACAGTTAGAACACGCCTAGGGAACATGGTTAATCCCTTCCCTCCCCCCTGCAGGTTAACCCCTTCACTGCCAATGACATTTACACAGTAATCAGTGGATATTTAAATTTCTGATCGTTGTATAAATGTCATTGGTCCCAAAAAAGTGTCAAAAATGTCCGACATGTCCGCCCCAATAGCAAAGTCCTGATAAAAATTGCAGATCGCCGCCATTACTAGTAAAAAAACAATCAATAAAGGCTGATTGCGATTTTTTTTTTTTACGAAAAATATGAGAAAGAATATAAATTGGCCAAAACCAATGAATACATTTGTATTTTTATATATTTTTTTGGATTTGTATTTTAGCAAGAAGTAAGAAATATTGTTTTTTTTTTTTGCAAAATTGACGCTTTTTTTTGTTTATAGCGGTGATCAGAAATGACACAGAGGGGATCAAATACCACCAAAAGAAAGCTCTATTTGTGGGGGAAAAAGGACGCAAATTTCGTTTGGGTACGTCTCACGACCGCGCAATCATCAGTTAGAACGACGCAGTGCCGAATCGCAAACAGTGCTCTGGTCCTACAGTGGGAAATCCTTCCGGGCGTGAAGTGGTTAATCATCTACAGTCAAATTTGTAGTTCTTTCAATGTCACAGTTGACAGAACAATCAACTCTCAGGAGGTTTTATCCATTATAAGCTGTCACTAATATTGTGGACATTTTCTGCTGTTATAATACAGAATTTTGAGAATAGCTTTTCTGCTCTCACAAACAGGAACCTCATAGTTTTTCCTGAGCTTGACCTGTTTATTGTGGTTTGTGGCCTACAAATTTTTAATGCTGTTAAGTGAGCTGACACTTCAGACGAGGAGTAACCACAAGTTCTTTTCTCTTGCAACTTTTGGCACGTGAGATGAAAAAGACTTCTTGCGTTATGCAATAACAATGCTATCAACAACATCATTTAAACATGAACTTTATTGCAGAGAACGCTAGTGATTGTAAACAGCTCAGGTAAACATACATAATACCAGACAATAAAGGTGAAGTCGCTCCACTGGCAAATTACACCATATTCCTTAGATTGTAAGCTCCTTGAGGGTAGGGACTGACATGAATGTACAATGTATATGTTAAGCGCTGCGCAAATTGACGGCGCTATATAAGTACCTGAAATAAATAAATAAAATAAATATTCCCAATCCATTATTTATAGTACAAAGAATGAAGACATTTGGGACTTTGCAGGTCCTAGCATTTATTAATATAAGATTGTACAATAGGTTCATCAAACAACCCACAACCGAGCCGGGGCACATTGGTTCATTCCTATACTGTATGTACCACATAGCACCTCCTTAACCCGAGTGGATGATGGGGTCTCCCATGTGGCTCAGTGGGCTTACATCTCAATCTTGGGGGGTGATTTGGTGTAAGGTTGGGCGAAAATATACATTTTATCTTATATTGCTAAACGAGCAGGAGAGAGGGTATTTGTAGAGCAAATACAAAAAAAAAAACATACAAAAATAGGACAGGTACAGTGCCTTGAAAAAGTATTCATACCCTTTGACATTTTCCACATTGTGTCATGTTACAACCAAAAACCGTAAATGTATTTTATTAGGATTTTACTTTCAATAGATTTTTATTGATATTAAACATCACGTAAAAGACAGTACAGGATAATGTGGGTCAGGACAGAAAAAAAATCAAATACATGGAACAATTAAAGCCTTCAGAGCATACCGCCTCCTCCGCCCAGCCTAACGTTACCAAGGTTGCCTCCGGAAAGGAGGGAAAGGGGTCGCTCAATGAGACGGAGCCATAGTCCGCCACCCGCAGCGCCCCAAATGGGATCTTACTGTGCCGCGGTGGAATACGTGACCCCCCCAGTTCGCATCCCGGGGGGGATTAGTATAGTCACTAAGCCATTAGACCCAAGATGGTCTTTCTGTCTCAAAAAGATTCTACTCTCCAATCTGTTAGTAAGAATGCTCAGTGTAGTAACCAGATTTAGGTGATAGATACACCCTCCTGGGAAAGCGGAAGATGCGAACAATAAAAACTGTGTGGTAGCAGTGATAAACAATGTGTGAAAATCCTACCAATTAAACAAGTACTGTGACCAAATGAAAAGCATACACGGAGATATGGATAGGAAGAAGGAAAGGAGTGGAAGAAAGAGAGGAAGAGTAGAGAAATGGAGAGACAGAGCAGAGGAGAATGGAGGATCTATTGGGATTTTATGCTATAGACCAGGGATAAGCAATTAGCAGACCTCCAGCTGTTGCAAAACTACAAGTCCCATCATGCCTCTTCCTAAGGGTGTTATGCTTGTGGCTGTCAGAGTCTTGCTATGCCTCATGGGACTTGTAGTTCTGCAACATCTGGAGGTCCGCTAATTGCATATCCCTGCTATAGACCAACATAAAGTGGCACATAATTGTGAAGTAGAAGGAAAATGTTTAATAGTTTTAAACATTTTTTACAAATACAGTAAATATGTGAAAAGTGTGGCATGCATTTGTATTCAGTCCCCCCTGAGTCAATACTTTGTAGAGCCACCTTTCACTGCAATTAGAGCTGCAAGTCTCTACCAGGGTATGTCTCTACCAGCTTTGCATATCTAGAGAGTGGCATTTTTGCCCATTCTTCTTTGCAAAATAGTTCAAGCTCTGTCAGATTGGATGGAGAGCATCTGTGAATGGCAATTTTCAAGTCTTGCCACAGATTCTCAATTGGATTTAGGTCTGGCTGTATGTTTAGGGTCATTGTCCTGCTGGAAGGTGAACCTCCGGCCCAGTCTCAAGTCTTTTGCAGATTCTAACAGGTTTTTTTTCTAAGATTGCCCTGTATTTGACTCCATCCATCTTCCCATCAACTCTGACCAGCTTCCCTGTCCCTGCTGAAGAAACACATCCCCATAACATGATGTTGCCACCATCATGTTTCACAGTGGGGATGGTGTGTTCAGGGTGATATGCAGTGTTAGTTTTCCGCCACTCATAGCGTTTTGCTTTTAGGCCAAATGTAAAATTTTGGTCTCATCTGACCAGAGCACCTTCTTCCACATGTTTTCTGTGTCCCCCACATGGCTTCTCGCAAACTGCAAACTGGACTTTTATGGCTTTCTTTCAACAATGGCTTTCTTCTTGCCACTCTTCCATAAAGGCCAGATTTGTGTAGTGGATGACTAATAGTTGTCCTATGGACAGATTCTTCCACATAAGCTGTGGATCTCTGCAGCTCCTCTACTGTTACCATGGGCCTCTTGCCTGCTTCTCTGATTAATGCTCTCCTTGCCCGGCCTGTCAGTTAGGTGAGCGGTCATGTCTTGGTAGGTTTGCAGTTGTGCCATACTCTTTTCAGATGATGACTTGAACAGTGCTCCGTGAGATGTTCAAAGCTTGGGATATTTTTTATAACCTAACCCTGCTTTAAACTTTTCCACAACTTTATCTCTGACCTCTCTGGTGTGTTCCTTGGCCTTCATGGTGCTGTTTGTTTACTAAGGTTCTCTAACAAACCTATGAGGGCTTCATAGAGCAGCTGTATTTATATTGAGATTAAATTACACACAGGTAGACTCTGTTTACTAATTAGGTGACCCCTGAAGGCAATTGGTACCACTAGACCTTAGTTAGGGGTATCAGTGTAAAGCAGTGTAAATGCAAATGCACACCACACTATTCAGATATTTATTTGTAAACAATTTTGAAAAACATTTATCAATTTCCTTCCACTTCACAATTATATGCCACTTTGTGTTGCTCTATCACATAAAATCCCAATAAGATACATTGTGTTTTTGGTTGTAACATGACAACATGTGGGAAATTTCAAGGGGTATGAATACTTTTACAAGGCACTGTAATCTGAATTAGCAGTAGTAGTAATAAGGTCCTTTAGGAGCAGCTAGGTAATTACTGTCCCTGTAAGAGCAGTCAGACAGATCTATGACCCTGTAAGCCATCACAGTCCCTTCATAAGTTTCAGTGGATCTCTCTCTGTACATTGTGGCCCTTGACCCTCACTGGATCAGGGGTGCAATGTCAGGCTTCTGCAGACAAGCCCTGCAACTTTCAGCCCATACCTTCATATGGGCTGTCAGTTTGAAAGCTGCAGGGCTTGTGAATTAACTCATCAGTGCCCTTTCCAGTTTATTTAGAACTACAAGGCATCTGCTGCGGCGGATGACAGTACTTGTAGTTCATTCATTCACAGGAAACTGTGAATGAATGATGCTGCTGTGTGGATGAAGCCCTGCATGGCCACGCTGTATTTGAGTTGTCACAGCAGGTGAGGGGAGAAGATCCCCTGCATGTTGTCACACTGAGGGGGGGATTGTGGGGAGAGGTGGCATGAGCTGGAACATGTTACATGTTCCACCCTAAGTACAGGTGGAACACATAACATGTTCCAAAAGGTGACCATATCTTTTAAACACCTTTGGGTGCCTCCCATACAGTAATGCAAAGGGAAAGAGCCCTGTAGAAGACTGTGAGATCTCTCTGATAGCAAACATCAAATATGGTATTAGATGGTCCCAGTTCATTCTGCCTTTATTCACCGCTGTCTGTAAAATCCCTTTAAAAGTTTTGTTGAATGTTTTCATCAATTCATCTGTTTGAGGATAGTACATTGAAGTACATAATTGCATCATCTTAAGTAATTTGTAAAACTCTTTAGTTACCCGAGACATACTATGAATGGTATACGTTGGTGTGTAAGGACTTCTATTGGAATGAAAACCCGAAACAGCTATTCGGCTATTGTTTTGTCCATGGTACATTGAAGATGGATTGTTTCAATAAAGGCTGAAGATGGAGACTCAAACAAATCCATAGCAGACCTCTTGAAACGGACCTCAGTGAAGGAAAGGGGAACCAGAGGGCTATGGAAATGTGGCATTAGTGAAGATACTGTTCATGAGACACAGGACAGGAAGAACAGTACATTTCTACCTCCTTAGAGACCCCACAGAATCTCTGTATAGCTTTTTCTTAATTTCTTTCTTTCTTTCTTTCTCTCTAACGTCAACTTTCAGTGAGGTTTGCTATCCGGGAATGGGTTACTGAAGTAAATTTTATCATGAGCATAAGAGCTATTGACTTTTACTAATGAAACCATCTCCAAATTCCGTGACTTGTGGTTCCCATGGATCAAATGTTCTGACTCCCCTAAACTCCTGCCTTTTCTCACGTCTTAGGCATGCAACATTAATCCTTGAAATTAGCTGGCTGGACCCCTTCATTGGTTGCCTTACTTATTGGCTACACCCCCCTGCCCCCCCTTTTTTTCCTTCTTGTCTACTGTATCTTCTTTTCTTTCACCCTCTTCCTAGTCTCTCCTCTACCTTTTTCCAGGTCTCTCGCCCCTGTTTTTAGTCTTGGAAAAGTGGCAGTGCGCAAAGCATTACTCAGGATCCTTAAAAGGGTTCTTGCTGCCTACTTAGAACTACAAGTCTCCACATATTCTTACACCCTGCAAACAGACTTTTTAGTTTTACAACAGCTAAGGAAGCACAATGTTTGTCTTGTTGTGGGTCATTTTTTGTGTCAGAATTATGTCTTGTAATTGGCCTATGTTTTTATTCTTTAATAATTTCAGGGACAGGGAATCATAAGAGGGAAATAGGAAGCAGGGAACAGGGAGTAATAAGAGGGAGAGACAGGGAGCAGGGAGTAATAAGAGGAGATGGGAGGCAGGGAGTGGGGTATATGAACAGGGAAATGGGTGGCAGGGAATATTATGAGGAACAGAGGAGGCATGTAGGCTGGAGGAAGGCCAGATGGTAAGCAACCCTGAGGGAAGGAACGACACCCATAGTGGTTGGAGTTGCAGGAATTATATTGTCAGAATGTTACAACATACAGTTACAGATTCTGTGCAGTGACTTTGAAGTGGCAGCAATGCTCACAGATGAATGTACAGTACTTGCGGAAAGTGATGCTTGGGGACTGACAGCACCTGACACAGGAGGCAGCTGGTAGGCAGTAAGCAGTGAAGGACTAGTAGCAGAAAGGGTTTCCCACAGCAGCACTAGTGAGCAGTGCCTATGCTGTCCCTCCTCCTCTGGAACTTCTCCCTCACACTAGTCACACTCTCCCTGTCCAGCAGGTTCCTGCCCCTTACTTAGCCACACACAAAATGCGTGCCAACTGCAGTGAGCCAGTGCCTTTTATAAGCACTGTCCTCACTAAAGATGGCCCCAGGGGACATCCGGGTCAGTCAAGTCCAATTGGACAGACGCTCACCCGATGGTGAGGCCATCAAGTACAGAGGCCTAAGGGGAATGTGCATTCCTCCTATCCTCCACTCTCCCTGCCAGGTGGCTTCGACAGCCCCACCTATGTAGAGAGGTCAACCTTCACCTGCCTACAGGGAAAATAAACAGGGATATGGGATGCATGGAATATAAAGAGGGACATGGAAAGCAGGGAGCATAGAATCATAAGAATCATAAGAAGCAGGAGGCAGGGATATAAAGAGGGAGTAGGCAGGGTGCAGATAATATAAAGAGGGAGATAGAAGATTGGGAGCACTGATAATAAGAGGGAGATAATGGGCACTGAAGAGGGAATAAGAAGATGGAGATAGGAGGCAGAGGGCAGGGGTAATCAGAGGGAGATAGGAGACAGAGGACAGGGGTAATCAGAGGGGGATAGGAGGCAGAGAGCAGGAGTAATAAAAGAGAAATAGAAAGCATAGAGCAGGGGCAAAAGGAGGGTGACAGGAGGGAACAGCAGATAATAACAAGGAGATTGCTGTTTGGGAGCAAAGGATATTAGGAAGGAGATAAGTGGTAGAGAACAGGGGGTAATAAGAAGGAAATGGAAAGCAAGGAATATGAATAAGGACATACGTTGCAGTGAGCATGCAAGTGGAAAATGTGGAAGATGGAGATTTTAGAGACAGGGAATGTGACAATGAAAATAGAAGGCATAAAGTAGGGAATGTGAAGAGAGAGATAAAACATCTTAATCTGGTATGATAGTGTGAATCTCACATGTGCTGTCATATGATATGGCACACACAAACCCAATTCCTTTTGAAAAATTTTACTTATAGACTTATTTATACAATAACGAGCCAGAAATGTGGTTCATGATTACTGTTTAGGAGTGCTACTTGCAGTTTCCCTAACCTTTGTGCTAGGGGATTAAAGAGCAGAAATTGTCAGCAGTGGCTGCCATATTTCTATCCCGACAAACTCCTTTTATAATACATTATAAAAGCATCAGAAGAAAATATGTACTTAATGTTATTATCTCAGATTCTGCCTTGCAGTATCCCAGTTGTCTGAAAGACCGAGATATCCTTTGAAATGTGATACAATTTAGTGGTATATGGCATAAGTTCTTTATCATTTGAAAACGTATTTATTTAGAAAGTGCGAGTAAGCCTGCACTGCGCAGAACTTTTCAGGCTTATGGACTTCAACCTCAAATGCATTCAGTATAAATTTGAAACCCCTTCCTCAGGCATTTCAGGCCATCGGCCACCTACCTGGCTTCAGAGTTGAATGGGTTAAATCCAAGTGTTGATACCCATCAATAATTAATGCTTGACTAGCTGCCAAAAAGTTCTTCTCAACCTGTTCACCGCATCTCTGTAAAAATTGTCATTTGGCTTCACCGTTTAAAAAGCAATTATCACATTATATGCAAGATATAACCATTAATAATTTATACATTGTTCAGTTAAAAACAGATACATTAATTGACAATATTCTCTCAAACACACTTCATATATACCCACGTGTACAGGCAATATAATAAAATATACACAAGGAGACGTTTACGCTTCAGAATTCATAATTAAATGCTTTGTTTTGGCTCTGATTTGCTAAGAGGATCCCAGAATAGACCGTGAATTAGTATGCATGATGGAAATAAAATGGCCTTCTCATATCTACAGCTGCAAATGACAAATGACATTCCCACAGCTCCGACAAAATAAAAATGTGATATAACAATCTAAAATCATATAAATTCTCCTTTTAAGATTTCACCAAGTACAAATTGGAATTAGGTTTCATGAAAGCATGACTACATGAGGTCTCTTGATATGATGGTGCCCTTCTTTGACCTATTCAGAGACGTATAAACTGTTTGTGAAAATACTGCACAAAGTCACTAACGGTACATACTGATAGCCACACTCATCCCTTTATGTCCCCTTTTATCTCTAGGTAACAACGTGTGCCCCTATCCTTGGGAGAACATAGTTTCATTGGCTCCATTCCAACCTCTACCATGCTTTTTATTTAGTAATGTAGCTATTTTATAAAGAATTAACAAATCTCCAGTTCATCAGGGCCATTTATGTACATTTGGGTAGTTGCGTTTTTAATTTTAATTAACTGCCAATCTTTCATTTTGGCAGATCTGACAAAGCATTCCTATAAAAGTTACAAATTCTCTTCTCATCTGCTGCTCTGCTGCTGAACAGCAGGTCCGGTGCCATCATCTTTCTCCCTTATATTATTGGGAGCTCTCAGGGTTCTTACAGCTGGCCCTCTGATAGCCAGGCACTGGTGAGCCCCTTGTTGACATGGATGCCTCTGAGCTGTGGGGAAGCTTCATGCAGCCTTCTGGGATATGTGAGGTCAGGGCAAGCGGGGTGACCAGAAACTTAAAAAAAAAAAGGTAAAAAGAAAAGTGTTTATTTAAAAAGGGGTACTTTTTGTTGGCTGTGAAGGGGGAGAATTGGAATGGAGGAAAGTAAAATAAATGAATGAAGGTCTGCTTTAACTTTTAAAGGTATTCTTAATAAGTCAAAGTTGCACTTGGCAGTAGCCCATTATAACCAAGCAGAATTAATCTTTGACTTGACATTAGCAAACTAAAATATGGTTGCTTGTTATGCGGCATGACACTTTGCTCTTTACAACCATTAATGCATAAGTCTGGTAGGAGTGCGCTTTTTTTATTCATATTTTTTCACATATCTAAATCCTAGGTTCTTTTTTAATGAATACAGATTAAATAACATTTGTGTTTCGTGAATAAATAATGTAAAAGCATAACCCCTGACAGCTCTAAAAAAAAAAAAAACAACCTTTACTTACTATATGTATTACTTCAAAAAGAAGTGACACACATAATTTAAACATTGCTAGAATAATTAGCTTAAATTGATGTTTATATTAACTATCCATAGCAGTCCTGCCAAGGTTTGAGTGCCACTGCTCGAAATGTAGAGGTTAGCTATTCTGTAGCCAGCCTGAGCTGTGATTGTTGTTGTTTTCTGCATTTGTCGGGCTTCCCTAAACTGAAGGCATTGTTTGCTTCTGCCTGTTATTGGGGAATGTTCTCCAGCATGTTATGTTATGGTTATGAATATCTCTTTAATTGCATGCAATGTGGGCTGTGGGGAGAAAATATTCGGAGAACACTTCTAGAAGGGTCTTTGCTTCCCAGCCTTTGCCTGAAGAGGGTGTGAGTCCAGGGATCTAGTATTTACCTTCAAGGCTTTGCCAGGACAGGAGGTCTGCTGTCAGGGGCCATTTTGTCTCTTAGAAATGTTGCCTGCTGAGGCCTCATCAGTTTAGAATTCAGTCCCAGGGAAATGGAAATCAGCCTATACTGGAGGAGAGGAGGGCATACTTCCCAACCATCCCAGATTACGTGGGGTTTATCCATGGGTTTCAACCAAATCCTGGCATCCAAGTTCCAGCACTTAGCTCCGCTAATTTACCACACAACACTGAGCAGGGGCAACGCTAGTTCTTGGCACCCAGGAAACATGTCCCACATCTCCTACAGGGAGTTTTGGCTCCCCAACACCACGATTACCAAACACTGAATCAGCTGACATCTCTCTCTGCTGGCTGCTTTTCACAGCAGTAACAAAGCCAAGGGAAGCTTCCCTTTGCCTCCTCCTCAGCTCTGATGTGTCAGGTGTAGCACCCTCCTAGATAGGTGCTAGGTTTAGATAGATTGAGTTAGTATGTTTTGATTTGGTAAATTTAGTTGCCATCCTGTAGCCAGTGTGGCTATGATTGTTTGTTAGGTTAAAGCATAGTTTGCTCACTCTACTCTGCAGCTGCATTCTACCAGTCAGGTCTGCTCGGTGTGTTCAACTAGTGCTACACCTGCAACAACTGCTAGTCTCATAGCTCCCTCTGCATCAAGAGAGCTTGAGAGGTTTCTGGATAAAAGATGTGGAACTATGCAGATGGCAGCATGAATATTAATACAGCTCTGGCCAATCCCAGAGAGGCAGACTCTGATGGAATGCTGGGAGACTGTATATATTCTGTGAGCACACTGGGGTCTGGGTCTTTTGCTGGAGAGGATTAGTCCATCCAAGAGGGAATGCTGCCGTTCCAGGCAATGCTGTTATGTCTGCTGTCGTGAGGCCTCAGATGAGTAACCTGAGGGCCCAGAATGCTGAGACAATGGAGCTAGAAAGAAAGCTGTCTGAAGGGGGCTGTCCACTGAAGCTCTAGTCTGCTATCACTGGAGTAAGGTGTCACTTGGAAGTTGGAAAGAGGCAACCAGCTGTCCTTTGGCCTTGTGTAAGTACAGACCCTTCTGGAAAGATCTTGGGGACCTTTGTGCATTTGCCCCCCTCTGGTGCTAGCGAGTAAGCTGTGGTTCTAGTTAAAAGGGACACCTCCTGTTGTCCCGAAGAGCTTTACCCATCTAATTTTCTTTTTAAAGGGACTCTGCTCTTGTGGCTCTAAGAAAGTAGTTAACTACTACTACCACCATAAACCTGAAGTCCACTGTTTGCTACAAGAATGGACTATAATATAGATTATTCTGAAAGAATACCTAAGTCCTCAAGTTCTACATAGTTCTTGTTTTTGGAGTATCCCACCCACTTCTCTCAACCATATCCAAGTTCTCCAAAAAAAAAAAAAAACAACAAAAACAACACACTAAGACTGATCATTAGAGAAACATGTGAAAGAGCCTGTGTGCCTGGCTGTGGGGCGAGGCTTGGGGGGAAGACCTGGACAGTGTTCCTGTGGCTCCAACTAGAGTAGCGCTACACACATAGCACAACATGAGGAGAATCCTGGGAAGAAAGACATCGCCCGGGATCGAGCCACACTGTATCTGAGAGTGATTTTTACTGGGGGGGGGGGGGGACACAAAGATCTGGGGGGGGGACGTGTGCAGGGGAAAATGGGGGAAGTTTGAAAAGAGAGGGGGTAGTGTGTTCAGGGGAAAATTGGGGCAATGTGTACAGGAGTGCAATGTGTTTGAAAGGGGGCAGTGTGTAGAGAGGGCAGGACAATGTGTGCAGGGGATGAATTTCATTTGGGATAATTCCTAGTATGTGTTTTTTTGCTGATTCTAATTAGACTATTAGACAACACATGCTATTTTGCATAGTTTCATTACACCCACTTTTTTGCTGGTCAACATCTCACTATATTGCGCCTCATTCTCTGAAGTTGGAAAGTATGGGAAAAGTGGCTAGAAAAGGTGAGCACCTTCAGAAAGTTTACATAGTCAATTGCTGGTCTCAGATTAAGGGGATTTAATGAAGGATAGCTGATCTCAGCCTAAAGACACACCCTTGGCCCATGAGAGAGGCTGAAGTTATTTCTATTTGAGCAGAAGGATTTTGTTGTGGTTTGAGTATCCTGTAAGCCCTATCCCTCTTCCCCTTGATACTGAGCCAATAAAACCTGCAAGCTAAGAGCGTAGATGTCGGTCCTTCAGTTGCCACTGGTGAATCGGTGAGTTATATGGGCAATTTGTAGGCCAGATCACCAACAGTAAGCATGGAAGGGCCCATTGATCTTATTGGTTCCTTAGGGGGTCATCACTACATACCCATAATCTTCTGCACAAATGTATCCTCTGTTTCTCTTTGCAATTTAGTGGGGTTAATTTACTTAAGACAAATGGAATGTTAATTGATCAAAATGATGGTAAAGCTGATTTACTAAATAAGTTGAAAATCTTCACTGAATAAATGAGTCAAGAATTACTTCAATTATCCAATTTCCTGTTTATTTATGTCATCTACACATGATTGGATATTCAAAGTGCACTAAGCTACAATTTATTGAGTGAAGATTCATAAGTACTTAGTAAACCAACGTAACTGTACTCATCAAATTTTGTGCAAAGCAAATTCCTTTTGTGCAGTACAAAATGGATTCTTATTGGCTCCCGTGGGTTACTATGCTTGTTATTGATTGCAGCTAATAGTGGGGCAGTGGTGTGTAAACCACAAAATTATTGCAACAAAATTACAAATATATTGGCAAGTATACAGTTCACATACAATTATTTTAATTTTGTGTTGAGATGCTAGGCTGGAGTTTTGCTGTAAAATACAATAATCCTATCAAATATTAGATCAGGAAATGTACAGAAAATTTAACGTGTAACTGTGCTGGCAAACGTAATTTAAATTTGAACAAAATTGTGAACAGCAGACATATGATATTGACTGATCGTATCTTCATGGCTTCTTCCAGACTTTGAAGAAATTCCTATATTTGTATTGCCACCACAGGTTTGCTTAAAGCTGAGAAATCTCACTAAGTTCACTATAAGCACCTCTGTCATTAACATTCCATATCTAGCTCTGGGGAGGCAGACAGTAAGATTGAATCTGGCAAATATACAGTGGCAGGAATAATTCTCTAACATAACTGCACACTTCCCAATTTGTGAATCTAAGGAAGAGGGATACCTTGGAGTGAAGACATGCGGTCTGTGCTGCACGTAAAATTGGCATGGCTAAATTGCACTGAATATTGGGAGTGGATTAAAGGACAGTTGGCACGGTATGCAGTCTGTTTATTCACAAAATACTTCATATTTACATATGCTATAAGTGAAAGTCTCACTTACAAAAATATAAAGGATCAAAAAAAAAAAAAAAATATATATATATCAATTCTTTTTTGGGTACTTTGAGTGGTTTTGTACCATTTCTGGGAAAAAAAAAGAAATACAGCATACAGTTTTAAAGCTTGACATATTTGGTAACGATTTACTCGACACAACCCTATCATTTATACTTTACTAACAATTGGGTATTATATTGTGTTTGTGTGCACTAAAAGTGATTTTAGTGTATTGTTTCATGAAAAAATAGATTATATAAGCAGTTGCGCAGATATTGTGCCACATAAAAAATGCAATTGCCATCATTTCATTCTACATGGCTTCTGCTTTCAGAAAATATATGATGCTGAATTTGTGAGTTTCTTTTAACCTCTTTCTTACATTTACATTTGTACATTTACAAATGTACTTTAATAGATAGGTGGTTAAAGAAGAACATCATTAATTGCAAACTGTACAGCAACACGCAATTGTTGAGAAAATAGCCACATTGGTCAGGACTATGTAATACACAACTTAGCGTATAAACAGTAGATTTTAGTGGTCAGGTCCATGTAATGTATTACAAAGAGCTGACAGTGTAGCAATCACTGTGTAATGTGTAACACAGTGTACAGAGTGCAGCACGTAAGGAGTATGCATCATATGGTCCCTTGCAACTCGTTCACATTTGCATTGCCCTCTGAAAAGCAATCTGTGGTGGATTGCTTTTTAAAGGTCATTTGACAGGTGACTTGGAGGTCTCTTCAACAACTCTTTTAAGCCTGTAAAACCTGCACCATTGTGGTACAACCACATGTATTGCAGGGAGGCTGCGCAATGGTCACATTCACTTGAATTGGTCATGTTTGATGGAGATAGATTGATTACAGACACACTCTAAAATACCCAAAGCTTGTGCAAGCTCTTGTATTTTGCATTCCTGCACATTTCCAGCAGCCCATTAATTTCAACGGGCTGCCAAACGCGTGGCAATGTGCAAACAGTAGCACAAGCGCAATCTTTAAAATTTCGCCACACTAAACCAAAAGTTACTCTGGTACCATAGGTTTTGGCAGCCGCATATGTATTTGCCATATGAGGGGGGGTGGCATTAAGATTTAATGGTACCCATTTGTGCCTGCAGAAGACAGCAACTTTCTTTTTTTTTTCAAATATAAATTTTATTAATAACAACCATTAAGGGCAAGGCAGTACATCACATATACAGTCAGGTCCATAAATATTGGGACATCAACACAATTCTAATCTTTTTGGCTCTATACACCACCACAATGGATTTGAAATGAAACAAACAAGATGTGCTTTAACTGCATTCTTTCATTTGAGGGTATTTACATCCAAATCAGGTGAACGGTGTAGGAATTACAACAGTTTGTAAATGTGCCTCCCACTTTTTAATGGACCAAAAATAATGGGACAATTGGCTACTCATCTGTTCCATGGCCGGTTGTGTGTTATTCCCTCATTATCCTATTTACAAGGAGCAGATAAAAGGTCCAGAGTTCATTTCAAGTGTGCTATTTGCATTTGGAATCTGTTGCTGTCAACTCTCAATATGAGATCCAAAGAGCTGTCACTATCAGTGAAGCAAGCCATCATTAGGCTGAAAAAACAAAACAAACCCATCAATTACCAACAATAATTATTTTAAA
>BLSH010560098.1:564050-576988 GCA_018402905.1 Glandirana rugosa | reverse complement strand
ATGTCCCGATAATTTATCACTTACACATACCTAACAAAACCTCTTTATCTAACAAATTACAGTCCATTCGACCGGTATTTAAAGACTAATTGATTTTACACTCAGAACCCACCTGTCCAGCAAGAGGACGGACTGTATTAAGCTAGACTTTAATTTTCAACGACCCGTTTTTAACACTCGACTTGTCGTCAACGTAGGTTAGTCGACGTCAACGACAAGTCTATAAAGTTGTCCGATCCCACGACCGAGAGTCTTATGTCCCTCACGTCTTAATAATCCGTTCAACATAAAAACTCCTTATTAAAATAATAACTTGTTGTTGGTACAAGAGTTACTAAGTTTGATATTAATGAGTTTTTGGAATCATTGAGAACATGGTTGTTGTTCAATAATAAAATTATTCCTCAAAAATACAACTTGCCTAATAATTCTGCACTCCCTGTATTCTGAGAGCCAGCACCCTAGCCTGTTGAAATATCTGAACAGCAACTGCAGCTGATTGGATGCAACTGCTGTTCAGCTCACAATTTTTGCCCAGCAACTTTTAATTTCAGATCGAATTATGTCAGGCAGGAGAACGACCTGTCCACCCAAGACTCACATTTTAGTTAATCAGAAATTTATGGCCAGCTTACCTGACATTAAACAATCTATTTCTCCAAAACAATCCATACACATTCACTATTTAATAGCCCTGTAATCTATTTTCATTAAAAGAGAAGTTTAGCCAAAGCTGTTTTGGACCTGTTCTGCACTCCTGTGGCCCGCTTTCATCCAACAGTGGGCTAAAAAGCCAGTTCAGACTCTGAGAAGATCCCGACCATATCTGGACTAGCAGCTGGCTCAGCCTTCAGAGAGCTGCTGAGAGCCTGAGCCAGCTTCTCTTGCAAACTCCACAGCCCAGCGCTCCAGTGAGAGCTGGTGACTGAAAGTTACCAGCTCTCTGCAATCTGAAGACCAAGAGTTGAGTGACTAGTGGTGTTTGATCGCTCAGTTCACGGTCTTAGAGCTAGTGGGGGACAGATGCAGCATTGGATCGATGCTGAATCCACCTAGGTGAGTATAACTTTTTTAATGAATCCCAAACTTCTCTTTTACATTACCTCACTGTGTTTTTCTACATCCTCAGAGCTCCCGAGCCTCTCATTCCCCCTCACTTCCATTTGTTTGTAATGAGCCATGCAGATTAGTTGCAACCATGCCCTGCTCTGTGCACACTACGAATCTCATACTCTAACTTGGAGACTTGGGGGTTTCCTAATTAAAGTGAATGTAGAGTGTCAGATAGAGAAGGAAAGAATTATTAACCACTTCAGGAAGGATTTCCCACTTTAGGACCAGAGCACTTTTTGTGTTTCGGCACTGCGTCGCTTTAACTGACAATTGCGCAGTCGTGCGACGCTGTACCCAAACAAAATTTGTGTCCTTTTTTTCCCACAAATAGAGCTTTCTTTTGGTGGTATTTGATCACCTCTGCATCATTTATGATCGCCGCTATTAACAAAAGAAAAGCGACAATTTTGCAAAAAAACCCAAATTTCTTACTTTTTGCTAAAATCCAAATCCAAAAAAAATATAAAAAAAACATTTTTTCCATCGGTTTTGGCCGATTTATATTCTTCCTCATATTTTTGGTAAAAGAAATCGCAATCAGCGTTTATTGATTGGTTTGCGCGTTTACGGATGATGAGAATTCATTTCTGGGTTTTTTTTTAATCTATTTTTTACTAGTAATATCAGCGATCTGTGATTTTTAGTGGTACTGCGATATTGCAGCGGACATTTCGGACCATTTTGACACTTTTTTGGGACCATTGGCATTTATACGGCTATAAAAATGCACTGATTACAGGGTAAATGCCATTGGCAGTGAAGGGGTTAACCTGGAGGGGGCATTCTAAGGGTTAACTGTGTTCCCTGGGAGTGTTCTAACTGTGTGTGGGCTGGCCTGGCTGGGGGAAGGGAGTGATCACGGCTTCCATATACAGGAAGCCTGCGATCACAGCCCTTCCCCCTCTAACAGAACGGAGATCTGTGTTTACTTACATGGACCTCAGTTCTTTCATTGCGGGGGACCATCGCGGGTAGCCGGCGGCAATTGAGTCCGCCCTACCCGCTCCCTGGTCCCCCCCCCGAACACAGTGAGCGCGCCTCCGGTGGCGCGCACTCACAGTGAGTGATATCGCAGCCACTGTGATATGACGGCGGTTTTGCGATATCGAGCCACTTTGATGCCGTCAGACTGTGGTCAGCAAGTGGTTAATCTGTGTCCATGCTGAGTAGATTTACCCTCTTCATTTGTCCTGATAAACATTGTAACCAAAACAGAAAGCAATGGAAAAATCTAAAATGTTAAAGTAGTCAAAAAAGTAACCACTATTAGTAGTTTACTATTGAAGTTCCCGTTGTGCCTCTACAACGGGCAATGAAGAGAAATCCCCAGCAGGAGACAGACAGTAAATGATTGCCTGATATGGGGTTTCCTACTTTATCCAAAACTAAAAGAAGTTGTGTCGGGCAGTCTGCTTTAAAGTGTTCTAGGAATGACGGTTCATTTTCAGGATTTTTAGAGACAGAGGTAGCAGTTAAAGCTTAATAAAGCAGTTAAAGCTTAATAAAGCAATGGGTCCTTATAGTATTCACCCTAGAGTTCAAAGAGAACTTCAAGGTATAGCTGTTGGACCAGTAACAGGTCTTTTCAATCAATCTCTTTTAACAGAGAACTTCCCAATTACAGCTAATATTGCACCTATCCACAAGTCAAGTTAATGGAATCACTCCCTAGAAGAATTATTGATCACTTAAAAACACACAATTTTCTGGACCCAAAGTAGCATGGCTTTACTGAGGGCAGATCATGTCTGTCTAATCTGATTACATTTTTTGATGATATCACTATCATGTTTTAGACCAGGTTGAAGCTGTGGACATCTATCTTAATTTCAGCAAAGCATTTGATACAATTCCACACAATTATCTAATAAAGCTTGTACAAGCTAGTACTTAACCCTTGGATTGGTCAGTGGATGTGCAGTTGACTAAAGAATAGATACCAGAGTGTGGTTTGTAAATGGTGTAAATGGTGTTCATTCGTAACACAGATCAGTCACTATATGTATTGATCTATATGTCTATATGCAATATAACTAAAGGTTTGTTGTGTAAGGCATGTCTTTTTGCAGATGACACGAAGGTGTGCAATAAGGTTCATATTCCGGGGGTTGTCTGTAACATGGAACATGATTTGGCATTGCTGGAAGATTGGTCAAAGCAGTGAAAACTGCAATTCAATGTTTCTAAATGTAAAATAATGCATCTATGAAAAAAGAATCCCTTGAAAGACTACAATATTGGGGGTACAGTGCTGGCCAGCACTACAGAGGAAGGGAGTGGGAGTGCTTATTTTAGGGGACTGCAAAATGAGTAAACAATATAGTAGCCCATAAGTGACCTGATTATTTTCCTTCCACCACGGGTCGATTCCCACATCAACATTGACTGTGATGATGGGGAAATATTTCTTGCAGCGCTAATGCGTTCCGCAGTGCGGGGTGGGGATTGGAAGGTTTGGCATGGAGAATCTTCCCGGCCAGCAGAATACAATGATTACTGCTAGCAGCTGTAGCCACTGGCAGTGATCCCATGTAAAAAATCAGACTGGCTGATTATACCCAAGTCGATCGCTGGATCAACTTGGGCACAATCAGCCTGCCCATAGATGGATCGAATTTCGGCCAGTTCAGAAGGAAAATTCGGTCCATGTATGGCCGGCTTATGGCCATGCAGTGGGAAAAAACAAATAGAATTCTAAGCTGCAATCCTAGATGGGTCACCAGCAGGAGGAAGGAGGTCTTCATTCCCCTATATAGATCTTGAGTTGGACCTCATTATGAATACTGTGTCCAATTCTGGAAAACTCACTTACAACAAGATATTGAGAGACTTCAGCAACTTAATAATGTATGTACAGTCTGGAGGAAAGAAGGGAAAGGAGAGACATGTTTGAAATCTTTAAATACAAGATGTGAATAAGGTTCAGGAGGGCAGTACTGTCAATATGAAGCCGAGATCAAGAACATAGGTACATGACTTCAAACTAGGAAGAAATTATTTTACCAAAAGAGTAGTAATTGCTTAAAAAAGACTTCCAGCGGAGGTAGTGATTCAGTCAACAGTAGGTGGATTCAAACATGTTTGGGACAAACAGAGACAAAAAGTAAAAACATTAACAACCCCCCCAAAAAATGGTATTGCATGTACAAATAATGAGGCAGACTCAATGGACCACTTGGTCTTTTTTCTGCCATCACTTTCTGTATTTATATAAGTAAAGTTTTTGCTAACGGGCCAAAGGACAGGTATGTATACCTTCACAGGGTAGTGTTTATAATTTTGTTGACCCCTGACAATGTCACTTTAAGACAAAAATTCTTTTTTAAATTAGTGTTTACTTCTTTGAACCAAAATTGTTATAACCACACTTGGACTATGAGAGTTCATATAAGGGGAGCAAGCAGGAAATGCTGTTCACACGATTTTGTCTTAAAAAATGTTGAGTGCAGCAGGGTTAGCTGGAGCAACAGCCTGATCAACTGGTATATTCAACCACAACTGCAAACATAAATACATTCAATGCTTATCTAAGGTACTGCCACACTTCCTCCTTCCCACACTGAATGTGTGGCAAGATTATAACCTGCAACAGAAAGGATCTTCAGGGTGAAATGTGTGAAATTCAGGCGGAGAAGATTAAC
Organism: Glandirana rugosa; assembly: GCA_018402905.1. Classification (NCBI taxonomy): domain Eukaryota; kingdom Metazoa; phylum Chordata; class Amphibia; order Anura; family Ranidae; genus Glandirana; species Glandirana rugosa. The sequence continues at coordinate 572,234 of BLSH010560098.1, read as the reverse complement.
CAACAGATGTTTGCCTCATCCCAAATAATGTATGTGTGTACCGTTTAATTATTCAGATAATATTTTTTTAATAAACTGAACCTGTACTTAAAATTTTATGTTGGTAAAAGGAAAGAAAATGGAAAACTCACCATCCAAATCATTGAGATGAGTCTGTTCCATTGAAGCATATAGATCTAGCTCGCTGTTGTGTGTGGGCACAGACCAATGTTTGCTGTGGCCAGGATGCAGAGTTCAGAGCTCTGTAACTGGTAAATCCCACAGCGAGTGATATTACAACCAAGCTGGGATGAAAAGAGCTAAGTGATGCATGGTGTCACCTAGCCTACAAGTTAGGGGAAACCACAGATTTCTTGTCAAATTCTGGGAATTCCAATAAGAGGATGGATGGAAATGATGAACAAAGAACAGTATGTTTAGAACCAGGATACCATCAACTACTCAAGATAGATGACATTTTTGAGAATGGAGTTGAGATGGAGATGTGAAACCTGGGCTACTCTATTCTGCAAATATTAATTTTAACCAAGTCAGAGGTTAAGGCTGAATTCCAGGTATGGAATTTTATACATAGTTCCTTTGGACCAGCATGGATCAATGTAACTATGCATAGGCCATATTTATGGGATCCCTCTCGAAGCTTCAAATCACTGTAGTAAACACCACTACTACAGAAATCTCAAGTAGCTTCCAGGTCCCATGCTGAGTGCAGGGCTGGTGCAAGGATTTTTGACACCCTAGGCGAACCCTCATTTTGCCGCCCCCTTGGCTCCAACCCTGACTCCACCCCCTTGCCCCTGCCCAGCCTGATCAGCACCAATCAATACAGCCTCACCTGTGCCCATCAAATACAGCTTCACCTGTGCCCATCGAATACAGCTTCACCTGTGCCCATCAAATACAACCTCACGGGGGGGTATTTGGCAGATCAGTCACTATTTCTATATACATTTGCAAATGGCATGTGATAATACAATCTCATTATTTCAGTCAGACAGTGTCAGTTTTTGCATGAATCAATGCAGAGCAGCCAGTGACAGATCAACAGTGACCAGGCGCCCCTAGGCAGCAGTGCACTCTAGGCAGGCGCCTACTCTGCCTAGTGGTAGAGCCGGCCCTGTCTGAGTGGCTGCCCTTCTGCAATGGGAACACAGAGGGTAGGCTGCTTGGCATGGGCACCATTCAAAGAATGCTTTGCATTTTATCCATGCAAAGTGTCATCCGATTGGATAAGGTGAAGAGTGTGACATCACTGCCCCACCTCTCCACCTCGTCCAATCAGAGAGCACTTTGAATTAATTAAGAAAATGCAAAGCAGTCTCTAAATAGTGTCCATATAGCCTACTCCCTGTGTTCATAATGCAGAAGGGCAGCCACTCAGCCAGGGCCGGCTCTACCACTAGGCAGAGTAGGCACCACTCAGCATGGGACCTGGAAGCTACTTGAGATCACTGTAGTAGCAGTGTCTAGTACAGTGATTTCCAGCTTTTAGAGGGATTCCACAGTAATGGTATATGTATAGTTACAGTACATTTGTCCAAGCTGGACCAATGTAACTATGTATAAAATGTCATACATGGAATTCTTCATTAAAGTGGTTGTTAAGCCACTCTGACATTACCATACTATCCTCTCTGTCCCCCGTGTGTGTGTGTATATGTGATTTATTTAAAAAACCCAATTATATCTCATTTCAGAGTGCCAATTGACACTCACGTGACCAGCCCGCTCTCTCCTTTCCCCGTCTGACAGCTGCAGCGAGTGGGGACGAGATTCCCCCGCTGACGTTAGCTGGGAGGAGAGAGACGACCGGTCACGTGATCGCCGAGCACCGCTCTGAAATAAGGTATAATCGGCTTTTTTTTATAAATCACACATGCAGGGGACATAGGATAAGGAGACAGTAAGAAGAGTATGGTAATGTAAATGTTATTCCAGCAGCAGGGAGGGGGGGCTGGTATGAGCTGACAGGCAGGGAGGGGAGGGGGGAGGAGGACACAGGAGAGCAGAGAGCAGGGCTGCACATAACGGAGGCACGTAAACTGACAATGCTGTTAGGGCTCAGCAGCCATGATATCCTGTGGTCAGGTTACAGGGGGGAGGGCAGAAACTGGCAGGATCAGCCAGGTATTTCAGGTGTTACAGGAGGGCAAATTACACAGCACAGGCACTGTGCTGTATAACATGCTTTAAAAGGGACAGGATCCATTTTTTTTTTATTAACAAACACTTTAAGTTGACTACACACTAGTAGATTTTCAAAGGAATATTCTCAGTGTATTCGATAACTTGATAAAAGGCATTCAAAAGTACTTTAACATTTTGTTTGCTTTTAACATTAAATTTTGTAATCAATGTACTTTCCCTAACGAAAAGCACGTACACTGTTAGAAACCTGTTAATTTGAGAAAAAGTTTCAATCCTACTCCTTCAAATTTTCTCATCACTGCAGTCGAAAATGAACATTGATTTAATGCTAATGATTAAAAAACTTAACGTATGTTCTTAAACTGAAAATTTTTGAAAAAAATTTTACTGGTGTTTGGCCAGCTTAAAGACTACCCCTTTTCCCTAGACTCTCATTAATGTCCCATCACTAACATTCAAATGGCATAGAACAGGAGAGCAGAGAGTGAGGAGGTCCGCATTTGAGTTTGCACCAGAGCCTGGTCTATCGTTATGTGCCGGCATGAGCACTTTCTAATATTTTTGGGGGTTTTGCACTCTGTTCTTAAGATCTGGCATGTGATAAAAATGAGAGAAAAGGCTACGTGTCAGCTGATAGGAACGTTAACCATCATGCTTTTCTTTGCTCATATATAGGAATTGTATGGACGATAAAGCAGATTTTGCAGTGACAAGGGTTATACAGAAACCATATCTGACACCCCTGGGTGCATTGTTTTCATGCTGCCAGACACTCATAACACGAGGAAATCAATTTCCCATTTTCTGCTTTTGTCTAAAATTCTGCTAAAAGCTCATGAGCAGGCACAAAGCAACATATTGATAAAGTAGGAGTTTCTTAGAAAATGAATGTTAAGAGACTTCTTGTTCTAGTTTCCAGATTATGTCTGAAGTAGACAATTATACAGATGAGTGCAAATCAAATAGTACTATTCACAAGATTGATTGTACACGACTAAATAGGTCATTACTTTCATCCTATAAGCTTATGAATACCCAATGTGACCCACTTGTAAAAAATTGAGTTGGAAATGTTAGGTTATGGTAAATTTAAAGACCATTTTTTAATGTAGCTTTTATTGCTGGCTGTGTCCTTTCTCAACAAATGCTCCCTCAATTTGTTCTGGCGATACTGTCACTGGTACAGAAAGTTAGGGGTATCCGGAATTTTGAAGTTGTTCCCAGAACAGGAGCAGAAGGTAAATCGTCAAATTTCCACTATTTAAACGAATGTAATGCTCACTTTATTTAAAAGTAAGGTGCAGCGCTAATAAAATCAATAATATGCATTGAATAAAATGTCCCAAACGTGATCATTGATGAAGTAAAAAAAACAGTAGAAGAAAGACATGGTCACCAAAGAGGGAGGAAAACCATCACCGACACCCACACAAACTGGAGGGGGCTGGAGGAGGACGTCTGTGGACCAGTCAGACGTAGAGGTTTGAGGAAAGCAGGACCCTGGTGGATACTGACTGAATACGTACCGGCAAGCTCATTGCAAGATTTCCCCACACACACAGGCTAGGTAGAGCTCCGTAATAGGGGTCATCTCAGGAGGGTAAGAGGCAGTTTGTGTGGGTGTCAGTGATGGTTTTCCTCCCTCTTTGGTGACCACGTCTTTCTTCTACTGTTTTTTTTACTTCATCAATGATCACGTTTGGGACATTTTATTCAATGCATATTATTGATTTTATTAGCGCTGCACCTTACTTTTAAATTGCTTGTGAAGTTTTTGTTCTTGTGCTAGCTGCTATCATTTATACACATATTTCTGTGAATCCAGCGCAGTGGCCTTTTATAACAGTGCTCACTTTATGTTGCGTCTCAGGGATAGAAAGTAAAGAGAAATTTCCCCAATGAGACACAGACAGCAAAAACGTTTTTGTTTTTTTTTAACATTCATACTCAATCCAAAACTAAGATTTGGCTTTGGCTATACTTTAGGAAAGCAAAAATTGTATTAGTCTTTTAGAAATGTCAGTCCAAAATATTCAGCGTAGCCTCCATAACGGTTATTCTGAGTGTGGCTCGGGGTCAGTTCTTACTACCAAAAGCGGTAACCTCAAGCCACACTCAGGATCGCATCGCAGGATCCAGGGAAAATTACTTACCTTGTCCCCTGGATCCTGCGATGTCACCCCACTGTGTCCTCCGGCGGAATCTTCACCCGATGCCTCTGGGTTTCGGGCTCCGTTCCCTGCGAGCGTCGCGTTGCATGGAAGCGGATCCCGGCAGCAAATTCAAAAAGTGAAACACACACAACACATACAGTACACTGTAATCTGTAAGACTACATTACTGTATGAAATTATTTCACATCCCTTTGTCTCTAGTGCTTTGTCCAGTGCCCTGCATGCACTTTTATATTATATATTTCATTCTTTCTGTCTGGAAACTTGAGAATGTCCATGGCATTCAAAAAGCGTTCCTTTATGTCAAAAGCGGGTATAGACAAGCTATAGTAAATAAGAATCATTTGCAGAATTGAGTGATACTGATTTATTGGGGAAATTCGTCATCAGACACTGAAAGTGACGACAGCGACAATTCTGCAACTGAGCAAATTTCAGTGTTTTGATTTGATTACATTACTGAATACATTTTAATATTATTATATCAATATTTTTGATAATTATTTATAGTTATTTATTATATTATAATTTATAATTTTGTTGTTTCAAACTTTTCATACCTGGGATGTCTACTATACTCTTGTTTGGACAGATTTAAGTGAGTTATTCTTAAGAATTACAGGCCTACAATATAAAACATCAAATTTCTATGCAAAAAAAGTACCGCTTTGAGACGCAAAAATCTGACATAATCATACCGCCAGGGAGGTTAAGGGTCTGAACATTTTTAAAAAAGTTTTTCATGCTAATAGACCTATGAAATAATACCTATAAAGGCTATTAGCTGACATTATACAGTACATTAGTTTTGACATATAAAGAATTTTAATGTGCCCATATGTTTATGATATGAATTATGCCTGTCATTCGCATATAGTGTTTAGAAGACCCAGACTAGGAATAAGGCTGAGTTCACAGTTTTGTGCTGTGGAAACGTGTTGCTTATTGGGATGCTATGGTACAAGTTATTGTTAATTGCACCCCAATGCACCCTATCAAAAAAGTGTATTGCAGCATACCACAACACGTGGTGATGCACTGCATTGCAAATAAATACATTTTCTTTCATGTGAAATACTTTTTCTTTCATGTGAAATACTTTTCACATGAAAGAGAGAAGTAATACATATCAACATGCTTTATGTTATTGCACTGCAAAAGTGTGAACCCAGCCTAAATATTACATCTGTTATAAAAATAGATTTTTTTTTCATTATATTATTGTTGTTATTGTTTAAGCAAAACATACTTTTGCTACATGTAGCACCACCCCCGACGGAGCCACTTGGGAATTTTGGGTTCTCTGTTCTGCTCCTCGACGCCAAGATTAACCTCGGCCTATCTGACACACCTGGTTAAATAAATGTGACTGAAAGCACATAGAGAGACTCAAGTATAAATACCTGGCTGTGAGTTATTACAGCCACCAACGCTGGATAGCTACCTTGTACCATAATCTGAAAGCTTATATCACCTACTCAGGATTTCGCTATGACTCCTTTCTAATAGCAAGAGGTACGCGCCAAGGCTGCCCCCTTTACCCACTCCTCTTTGCCCTCCCCATTGAACCCTTAGCTATTCTCATCAGAACTAACCCTAACGTACGAGGACTGGAAGTTGGAGGTCACCACCACAAAATGTGCATGTTCGTGGATGATGTCCTACTGTTTCTAACCTCACCGTTGATCTCCACACCTAATCTATTGGACATCCTCTCTGACTTTGGCCATGTTTCTGGTCTTCATATGAACCCTCAGAAGTCCAAAGCACTCAATATCTCCCTGCCCCCCAACCTTCAAGCCCAATTCCAAGACTCCCTCCGGTTTCCCTGGGCGTCCTCCTATATTGCTTATCTAGGCATCAAATTCACTTTATGCTGCAAACTACTCCTCCATGCTCACTCAATTTAATGACTAAATGGACCTCGCTCCCACTTGCATGGATGGATAGAATTGCAGTGGTAAAAATGTCTATCCTGCGCAAAATTCTGTATCTCTTTAGAGTTCTTCCAATCAATGTTCCCTACCACTACCTTAGAATACTACAACATAGGGCCTCTCGCTTCATCTGGGGTACACTGAGACCAAGACTACCTCTAAACACACGTTATACCCCTCGCATTCAGGGCGGCTTGAGTGTACCCAACTTTTCTAAATATTACTAAGCAGCCCAACTCGCTCAACTAATCAAATACCATACCACAAAGGAAATCCCCCTATGGGTTGCACTAGAATCCCTTAATTGTGACCCACTGTCCATGATCAACCTCCTTTGGCTTCAGCCAACTCTTCACCCTTCAGTCACCAATCCAATAACCAAACATAGCCTCTCCATTTGGGATAGACTCAAGACCTGCTTCAGTCTCCAATCCCAAAAACCCGCTCCTCTCCTTTCTGCGGAACCCCGCCTTTTATCCAGCCTGGTCGTCCCTTGCCTCTTTCAAAGCTTGGTCCTCAACTGGCCTAATTTGTGTTCACCATCTCTACAAGTCCTCTACTATCACCCCGTTCCCCACTCTTTGTGAAATACACAACCTACCATTCTCAGAAACCTTTCAGTACCTACAAATTAAACATTTTTTTGCTCCAAGCGCACCTCCAGACTCGACCCCCCCAACTTTCTCTGCCTTCGAACAGGCTTGCAAATCTGACCCCCCAAACGCAGTCTAATTTCGGACCTTTACACCCAGTTACTCTCACCACTCACCTCGACTCCCCCCAAACATACGAGCAAGTGGGAAGTAGACCCGAAGGTACAGAAAAACACTGTTGACTGGGGCCAAATCTGGCAAGCAACCAAATCAGCATCGCCAAACATTGTGGCTCTTCAGACAAATTACAAGGTACTCACCAGATGGTATTTGGTCCCCGCCAGGATAGCCAAATTTCTACCACACTACCCCTCCAAGTGTTCTGTGGCTGTGCCGACTCTGGCTCCCATATGCATAAATGGTGGGAATTCCCGAAGACTAAAACCCTATTGTCCGAAGTCTTCCTACTTCTTTCTAACCTATCCAACACCACGTTAACACCTGACCCGATAGTGGCGCTCCTGAATGGTAAACCACCAGCACTGACCCACAATCAATTTAAGCTTATGCTCTACATTACCACGGCGACCAAACAATCGCAAAAGCTTGGAAATCTCCCTCTCTTTCAATCATACCAGTTATGCACAGAGTAACGCTAAAGCCCTAATCCATGCTAAAACTGAAGCGATCTATCTTGACAAGCTGACCAAATTTGAGAAACTCTGGGCTCCCTGGATCAAACATGGTCTCCCCCTGGGTTTCAACCAATCGCTTATCGCTGGATGAGGTGTTTTGCACCCTTCTACTCATTCAGCCCCAACACTAACCGGTCTCCTGATACCCAGATCCCCTCTGCAGATCCCCTCCTCACCCCCCCACCCTTACCTTTTCCCCGTCAAAATCCAACCTCACTGCCCACTTTCACTCGATACCTCTCCCCCCAATTACACCTGGATCTATTAGAATATCAATCTTCCCTTTGGAACCAGCCAAGCCACTTTACTGGAACTTGGCCTTGAGGGAAGACCTATTCATCCCATCCTTCATCCCCTCCTGGGCAACGAACTTGCTAACTGTATTAAGGTTCCCGTTAATGCAACCCGCTCCAACTATATAAACTGCCTCGCTCGTATTCTTACCTGCATGTTGTTAATTTTCTTGTTGTAATCTGTTACATATCAGATATATCGCTATGTTTTCCCAGACGAGCACCCTATATTATATAACCTTGGCTTTCTACAAGTACGCAGTCATTGTAACCTCAGATACTTATATGTTACCCCTGTTTCCTTATGCACAATGATGTAAACTATTTTTTGTTAATACCAATAA
>BLSH010560098.1:518036-534447 GCA_018402905.1 Glandirana rugosa | reverse complement strand
ATAAATAATTTTTTTTCTTATTATTTAATATACATTGCTGGTTTAAAAAAAAAAAAATTCTAAATACTACATTTGCGGCCAGCAGTGCATTTCTTGCACAAAAATAAAAAGTGCATCTACATTGCTGGTTTAAAAAAAAAGAATAATAATTTATTATTCTTTTTTTTAATAAATAGTGCTACATAGTACATTTGCACCTTGCTGTGCATTTCTTGCACAAAAATGAAAAGTGAGTCTACATTGCTGGTTTAAAAAAAAAATATTCTAAATACTACATTTGCAGCCAGTGGTGCATTTCTTGCACAAAAATAAAAAGTGCGTCTACATTGCTGGTTTAAAAAAAAATAATAATAATTTATTATTCTTTTTTTTAATAAATAGTGCTACATAGTACATTTGCACCTTGCTGTGCATTTCTTGCACAAAATTAAAACGTGCGTCTACATTGCTGGTTCAAAAAAATAAATAAATAAATAGTGCTACATAGTACATTTGCACCTTGCTGTGCATTTCTTGCACAAAATTGCACATTGCCGGTTTAAACAATAATATAAATTTGTGCTAAATAGTACATTTGCGTCCAGAATGAGGAGAGCGTCAAATAAGGGAGGTGTTTGTGGTCGTGGTGCTGCTGGTGTTGGTGGTGTTGGTGAAGCTCCTGTTGCAAGGAGAGGACGTGGTCGATCTGTGCCAGCTACACGCACAAGTGAAACACCTTCCTCAGATGCGAGTAGCCGACAGAACCTTCAACGTTATATGGTAGGCCCGAATGCTGCTCAACGAATGGTGAGGCCTGAGCAAGTACAGGCGATAGTAGATTGAGTCTGGGTTTGTCTGGAGATAGTGATCTTTTTTTTTTTTTAATATGTCTCAATATTTTGGGGGCTACCCCAATTAGAAAAAAAACCCAAACAAACAAAAAACTGTGTTGGCTACCTCCTCCTCCTCCACCGCCACTTCAACCTACACCGCCACGGTCACCGCCTCCTCAACCCCCTACTCCACATCCACCTCCTCCTCCATTTTTTATTTTTTTATGTGATTTTAAGTTATTTCCCTATCCACATTTGTTTGCAGGGCACTTGTCCTACTCGTACCCTCATTTTGCTTCCTTTTGCAGCCCTCTAGCCCTTTACAGGACTTTTTTAGAGCCATTTTAGTGTCCAAAAGTTTGGGTCACCATTGACTTCAATGGGGTTCGGGGTCAAGTTCGGGGCCGAACTCAAACTTTTTAGCGAAGTTCGGCCGAACCCGCTGAATCCGAACATCCAGGTGTCCGCTCAAATATAGTCCTGTTGAACGAGCAGTCCCAGTCCCGGGATACACAGTGTGACAGTGACAAAGCATTCACTTTGATAGCAGCATGGAAGCAAATGTCCAGACAGGCAACACAACCTGCTCCCCTGTCTGTCAGTGCAGACACCCTCCATCTCCTGCCAGCCTGCACCTACCTTTCTTCCAATGGCGGCCAGCCAGCATTCTAATCGGATGGACCTGAAGACAGCGAGGAGGGTGGGAAAAACACTCAGAGGCTGTGCTGCGCCTGTGTGCTAGCTCACCAATTGTCCCAACAGGTCCGCCACAGTCCCGCCCCCGCCCACTGCTCCGTCACCAATGAAACGGCCACTGCTCAGGAGGACAGTGGACAGAGCCAATCAGTGTGAGTGTGTTCACCTCGCTGGGGCAGACACTCTCACTTACAACACTGGCCAATGAGCTGGAAGGATTACAGTGAGCAGATACTAAGGGAGGAAAAAAAATCCCGTACAACTGTATCCGGCGCCTGGCCTGGCAGTGACGTACTTTTAAAGGAGTCTAGACCACTTTTTTTCTCATAACCAGCAGGGGGCAGTGCCCCCTATTAACGAGCCGCCACTGAAGCGCTCTGCGCTTTACAGTTTACTTCCCCTACGGAGGAGTAGTCTCGGCCGGCGCCGTGACGTCACGGAGGCGTGGTGGGAGGACTCTGAGCAGCGCAGTGAGCTGTGTCGGAGGCGCACTGTGATGCAGGCAGAATCCCGCAGGCTGGTTTTCTCACTGTGTGTGAATACCTTCTTTGATTGGACCTCCTGGCTGCTTTTCATCATGGTGATTGGCTGCAGCTCATAGCAATCACCCTGTACTGGCCACTCAATCTGTGCTGCGGGGCCGGGTCAGATTACGATCTGTGGTGAATCTGAAGACGAGGAGGCACTTTCCAATGGAGGAGAGCAAGTGAGTAAGAGCAGAGTGTGTGTCTGATAGAGAAGTTTCTGCAGTTGCGCTGTGGCAGTGTCCTGGCAAATGACAGACTGATTTCAGATGAAACCTGTGCCCAGAATCTGATCAGATCATTGGAAGACAGAAGCTGGGCTTAGGTTGCAGACACAGTACACCACTCGTTCTGTCTGATTCACCTGTACAGGACTCTGCAGAAGGAGATAAGGATAGTGAGTGTGTTGAGAAATGGGGAAGAGTTCTGTATTGTCTCAAGCTGAATTGCACTGTTTATGCATTCTCTCCTGAAGTCTGCCTGTCCAAACCCCCATCCCATCCTGCGATCTCCCCATCCCATCCTGAGGTCTCTCTGCACATGTGGTGACATCCAGTGCACTGCCTTTTCTCAGAGGTCAGGGTGCAGGGGGAGGTGGGGGCGCAGTTTGCCATCTTTGCCCTGGGCACCAAATGACCTTGTCCCATCACTGCTTACATGATTGGTTGAGACAAGGTGATGGGGAGGAGCGTAGGAGAGTAGACTGTAGAAAGGGGTGAGACAGTAACAGTCAGGGTTGGGAAGCCATCGAATGAACATCCCTCCCTCCCTCCCTGAGATAGGGTAAGTAGGTTGGAGGTATGTAGGTATTGAGATGGCGATTGGGACCCCTTGGATGGGTTAAAAATCTGTTGGTGGGATACAAGTGGGGAGACCTGTAAGGTCTGGGGGCAAGTGTTAATGTCCCTGAGACGGTGTCTTTTGGCTAGGGACATCTATCTTTGGTTAATGTTATAGTTATTTATTTGTTATTTATTACTTATTTTGTTTAATAAAAGTCCTGGTGTCCATTTAACTCCACCTTGTGTCATGTATTTTATTGGGGCAAAAGGGGGGTGGAGTTTTAGAGGAGTTATGTAGGAGTTTGGTGGCGACCTCTGAACTACCCCAGTCATGCTGTTGAAACAATACAGTTTGAGCAAGGACCCCTGCAACCTATGATATAACAGCCCATTGATTATTATTATTATACAGGATTTATATAGCACCAACAGTTTGCGCAGCGCTTTACAATATAAAGAGAGACATTACAGCAACAGTACAATTTAAAACAAGAGGGTTAGAGGGCCCTGCTCCTGTGAGCTGATACGGTAAGCCTTGTGATGTCTCCTTCGATTTTCCCTCACTTTTTGGAACTGCTTTTAAATGGCTATGTTGGCGCTAAAAAAAGAATTTTGCAAAACAAGATCAGTAATAGTTACCTGTCGGGCAGGCTATAAATCATGTCCTCTCTTTTTTTATAGAGCTACTGTGCTGAAGAATCTTCATCCTTTGACATACTTCCGGCTATATCACTGCAGGACACAGTCATGACCAACGCATGAGACCGCAACATCGCGAGGAACCAGTCATCTGTCACACCCAGAAATTGCTGGATGCTGTCAAATCTATATCTAGTGTAGCTCTGTGGGGGATTTTTTTAGACTTTTTTAGACTTTTTTTTTTGGTGATAACAAATTAGCTTTAAAGTCCACCACTGTACAAATGTACATCAATAAATAAACTTTCTTCATAAAGAGCTGGTCAATACTGTCCTTTTATATAAAGGGTAACAATAATATTGGAACAAAAGAAGAGGACATAGACAAAAACATATACATATAAAATAATACTTATACCTTGTTAAAAACGGATGATTACAGTCGACGTAAACAGATGATGTAACCTTTATTAAATACTTATGTCTCATGTTTTTGACTTTAATTGCTCATCAGCATCAACTATTATCTGCATCATTCATCTCATCCTTATTGACTGTTATCTGTGTTATCAGCTCCCAGTGATGGTGTTCATATTGCTTAGTGCTTATCTATTTTATGTTTGTTATGGTGTTAAAAGCTTAAGTAAATCCAATTAGGCCACAGCTCCACCCGTAAACTGACAGCCTGTAGGACAAATTAACTGGATTTGCAGACCATGATCTTTTACCTACTAATTCCATGATGGCTGCAAAGTCTCTAAAGACATTTACCTGCTTCTTCCTGTGAAGACACGTTTATTTCCTTAACAATATTTTAATGGGAATTTGTGTATTTGTATATACTTTAAGATTTTAAGTATTATTTATAAGACTAAAAAATAAATCATGAAAATTGTTTCATATACGCACATGCCCTGTGTTAAATATATATTTGTAATATAAACTTTTTTGTGCATATACCGTATATATATTATTGATTTAAAATAAATAAATACAATATAGCTGGCCATAAACTGTCAATTTCCACCACAATTTGGCTGCCCAATGCTCAGCTTATGCAAGGATCAAACCATTTTGGCGTGAACCTAGTTGTTGGCAGGTATAATTGAAATTGTTACCAAAAATGTGATAACTGGGATAAAGTCATACTAATAAGGTACACATCACAAAGTGTATTCATCCACTCACCGACTAACTCAAGGTGGGACAAGGTATGGCAAAGACATGAGCATACAAAAAAAGAATCAAACCCAGAGCAGGTAAAGTTCAAAGCGCCACTAAATGGGCCTCAGGGATGTAATACCAAGAAATTGGGGGGGTGTGTGTTCAAGATGGCACCGGGAGCAGACGTGTTCTAAAGAAGCTCCCAATTCTGGCCTGCTATCCTTCTCCTATCCTGTGGACGGACTGAAACACAGCCAAATAGACCATTGATCATCTCCTGCTGTACTGGGAGATGGCCTAGGGCAAACAAGCTACCCAGAAGAAGAGTGTGCCGGACACTGTGAGTACCCCGCCCGCACTAGGGCCTATCATACATGCGGCCTGCAGCATGGAGACACAGACAGACCCCCCTAGCTGACGGTGCTATACACGCTGGCATACCTGACTTTGATGCTCTAATGGCAGCAATAACCACCTGCCAATCTACCTTGACAGCCAAAATTGAGCACGTGCAGACTGAAACGGCCCTTATCCACTGGGACATGGATAAATTCCGGGACTGGATGATGGAGGTAGAGCGGCAGGTGTCTGGGACTGAGGACATTCAAAGGGACCACCAAGCTGATTTACACACCCTAAAGATAAAACTTAAGCACCTGGAGGCCAGGGCGGAGGACGCAGAGAATCAGAACAACAATCTGCGGAACATCTACTTCCATACCTGCTCCTCAGGGCTAAATTTTCCTGTTACTTCTCTATTGAGCGGGCCCACCAAATGCCGGCTACTAGAGGACCGCAAGGGGCCCCGCCACACACGTTCATCCATAAGCTGTTAAACTACCGGGGTACAGACACGATCCTTTGGGCTACCCGCATTCAGGGAGAGGTGAAGTTTGAAAATGTTAAGCTGCTGATTTTCCTGGATTACTTGGTGGAAACACAAAGGCAAAGGAAATCTTTCGACCATGTTAGAGCCATGCTGCGTGAGAAAGGGGTTAAGTATAGCATGCTCTTCTCTGCCAAGTTAAGAGTGCAAGATGGCGACCGAGTGCAATTCTTCACTTCACCCAGAGATGCTGCTGCTTGGGCTGACACAATCCGCACAAGAAGCTCATAGATGCATTCTCTTTTTCAGAACTGATGGTGCATAATCTCCAGAGTAATCCTGTGCCCTCCCTGAGGGCTGTATCCTACATAGGTTGGTTATGCGTTTATTGCCTACTGACCCTCTCTACAAGAATCCTGCTCCTTTAACCTCCTGGGGACCTGGGAGCTTTTGCACTATACTGTCTTGTGCCCAAGAGCCTGCTCTTACCCTGGGGTGTCGATTGGCTTTCCACCTTGACTATATGCTCCAGAGACCCTGGTGCTGTATGAGGTGTTCTATCCTGGACACACATGGTGCACCCCCATGGGGAACAGAGGATCCTCACTGCAGGATGTGAGCCCCGGGTGAGCTGGGGGATTGGGTGCTGCCTTATCCTGTGTACCTTCTCACGTGCAACTATGGTTTGAAGCTCAGTGCTTACCTGGGGATGAACATCAGAGACCCCCAAACGTAAGCCTATCCCTTTTTATGTATGCCTGCATAGCCCAGAATTCTGCACACCTCTCTTACTCTCCCCCCACTACTGTGCCTTCAGGGATCTGGGGGCTGCACTTTAGGCCTTCCGGGGAAGGGGTATTAAACACAGCCAAGATCCTTATTACCAACCTATATCATTGTTCTATCCCTGGGGACCCGGGAGGAACATTAGCCTGGGAGAGCACCATGCTCAGGATCTGAGCTCAAAGTTTCACTGTTCATTTAAGTACTGTACCCCTATGGCACCGGGTGATCCACACTGCCTATCCTTGCCGGAATACCTCAAGTACTGTCAACTAACTGTACCGCGAGGGACATATGGATCTAGCCTATGTTGGAGGGTCTGTCCTCCCTAGAATCAGATTTTACCCAGAGGTATTTCAAACCATGCCCCGTTACTCCTCTCCATGGATCTGTCTGTGGCCCCCTCAGACAGGCTCTGGAGGCTCTCCAGATTTTGGATTTCAGATGCAGAGGTAAAGCAGAAGTTCAGGGTAGAGATGGAAACTTATTGGAGAGTCAATCCTGACTCGGCCTCAGTGACATCTGTATGGGAGGCCTTTAAGGTATCGCCAGGGTTCGTAAAGGGTGTAGGGCAAAGCTCACTGTGGTAGAGGTGGAAGCTTCTAGGCAGGAAGCTTTATGCGTTAGAACTCAAGACCCCTGACATTATGCCAGGTTGCAATCCCTGACCAAAGACGTTCTCCTCCTATGGATGGCATTGACGCAGAAAAGCTACTCCACCAGACCCAGCGAATATTTGAACAAGGGGAGAGGACTGGTCGCCTGTTGACCTGGCTGTCTAGAGAACAATCAGGAGGGATCACCATTGCTCATATCCTAAGCCCAACTGGCACCCTCCTTTCTGCCCCGAGGAGATCAACCAATGCTTTGCCTCCTACTATAGATCACTTTATAGATCCAGGGTGACCTATGAGAGTAGTGACTTTACCGATTATTTAGAGGCCATAGACATCTCGGTCCTAACTTCAGCTTATTCAGACTAACTAGATGCCCCTATGATGGTGGAGGAGATAAAGAATGCACTAAAAGGGACGCAGACAGGCACGACACCTGGCCCAGACAGAATCCCGGTGGAATTTTATAAAATGTACGCGGAAGACCTGGCCACCAAGTTTCAAATCCTGCTGCCTAAGTCACTAGAGTTGGAAGAGCTTCCCGACTTCATGAGTGACGCGGTGATAGTAGTCATCCCAAAACCTGGGAAGGACCTACTATGTGCTCCTCGTATCATCCTATTTCCCTCCTAAATGTCAATGCCAAGATACCTTCTAAGATTCTTGCCAATCGGTTAAACACAGTTATTATGGCCTTGATTCACCCCCGATTAGACGGGCTTTATGCAGGGCAGAGGCACGGATATTAATATCAGATGTCTTCATACCCACATAGATATAGCTGACCCTGATAACCCTGGAGTGGTGGCCTCTCTCAAAGCGGAGAAGGCCTTCCTACCTGTGGACCGCTTTGGCCCGATTTGGATTTGGTTCCCGGTTTCTATCCTGGCTATGGTTGCTATATGCTCATCTCCGAGCACGTATATGCACTAATGGGAATCTCTCTGAAGCTATTTCATTAGGGTGAGAGACGCGTGTAGGATGCCCATTGTCTCTGGGTTTGTTTGACATGGCCTTAGAACCACTTGCCATCCTCCTTAGGTGAGATCTGTTGGTTAAAGGGACAAAGGTGGGTCCACTAGAAGAAAAGCTTTCTTTGTAAGCCGATGACACCCTACTCTATATGGCCAATGCAACCTCCTGTCTGCTCTTGGCATTAACCCTTTTTGACCAGTTTGGTAGATACTCTGGTATCTGTATTAACTGGGACAAATCAGTACTGTTCCCACTGCACCCGTCGGTACCCCACGTGGATACACAAACGCCTTTATGCTGGGTGGATAAATGCATTTATTCACTTATTTTGGGGTTAAGGTGACTGGCACGGCCACTGAATACCTAGACAGGAATGTGTACCCAGTGCTGACACAGCTTACTCAATGATGTGGGGCGTGGCGCACTCTCCCCTTGTCACCAGTTGGCATGGGGAACCTACTTAAAATTATTTACCTCCCCAAATTTTTATACTTCTTTAGGCATACCCCGACCCCTATCCCTAGGTCATTTTTTCAGAGATTGAAAAGTGTGGTGACCTCCTTCATATGAACTGGGCGACCCCCACGGGTGGCGAAGCGGACCCTTTATTTCTTGTTGTCTGGCGCAGGTTTGGCACTCCCAAATTTTTGACTGTACTACTGGGCAGCGGTACTTGTCACTGTGCGCTGCAGGTTTTCCCAGCCTAAACAAAATCCAGCGGGGCCCTTGAGGCGGCCGGCCTTCCTGGGTTCTTACGCTGCACTGTCTAATTTGGTATTCCCAGGGGGTGGGGCTCACCCCTCAGTGAGGGGTCCCATGAAAGCAACAATTAGTGCTCTAGAGTTGCATGTCGGAAACCTTCCTGTGTCTCCCCTCATACACCGCTTTAGGGGCAATCCCATACTATCCCAGCTCTATAAGATACCTGACCTGTCTCTAACATCCACCAGCTTCATGATGTTGTCATGGAGGAGTGGAAGAGGACTCCAGTGGCAACCTGTGAAGCTCTGGTGAACTCCATGCACAAGAGGGTTAAGGCAGTGCTGGAAAATAATGGTGGCCACACAAAATATTGACACTTTGGGCCCTATTTGGACATTTTCACTTAAGGGTGTACTCACTTTTGTTGCCAGCAGTTTAGACTTTAATGGCTGTGTGTTGAGTTATTTTGAGGGGACATCAAATTTACACTGTTATACAAGCTGTACACTCCTTACTTTACATTATAGCAAAGTGTCATTTCTTCGGTGTCACATGAAAAGATAGAATAAAATATTTACAAAATGTGAGTGTGCTCACTTTTGTGAGATACTGTATCTCTCTCCCAGTTGTGGGAAAGGCTTGAATGACCTGCCTGGTTCCCCCAGGGGTCCATGCAAGGTGGCGAGCGGCCTGTGTGATTTATGGTGGAGGTTTTTTCACGTGGTCTTGAATCCATTCCATTGAGGTCAACTGTCCCCCTGTGGTGGATCCTTGTCCTGCAATTTATCTCTCTGAATCATGGACTATGAACTACACAGTGACATCCAGGCTTCGATGGAGGCAGGTAGGAGTGTGGCAGGTGGACTTCAGACGCACAAGAGCATATTGTTGACGCGTTTCTTTGAGATCCATCAGCTTCGTCAGATTGTGACGGGGTGTAGAGCATATGTATGAAAGGTGTGGTTGTGGATGGCATCTAGACGGCTCACTACTGACAACGTTGTCTTTTAAATGGTGAATTGGTGGAGGTGTCTGCTGTGTTCATTATTTTGTATCCAAATATTATGCAATAAACTTTTGTATCAAATTTTACTTAATTTTAATTTCTTGAGGCTCACTTAGTTTTAAGTTCTTTTTTTTGTATACAATTGAAATTGAGGATGGCCTTCTCTGTCCACCTACTGTTTTTTGGAAGATGTCAGTCTGTCCAGAGTTGGCTAAAGGAACTTAGGTTTCACTTATGGTAATTGGATACAGGAATTGTATTAACCTCAATACCTGAGACAGCATTGAAGATTCTGTACCGCATCCACTGTGATAAGACCAAAGGTAGGTTTGCTAGGACTAACAAGACCCACATTCTCACAGTCAAAGGTAGGTTTGCTAGGACTAATAAGACCCACATTCTCACAGTCAAAGGAAAGTTTGCTAGGACTAACAAGACCCACATTCTCACAGTCAAAGGTAGGTTTGCTAGGACTAATAAGACCCACATTCTCACAGTCAAAGAAAGGTTTGCTAGGACTAACAAGACCCACATTCTCACAGTCAAAGGTAGGTTTGCTAGGACTAGCAAGACGACAACTGTTTCCAGTGAATTTGATTACTCACTTACCTGATGATGGGAAGAGGCTTAAATGCATGTATTTACCTGAAGGTAAACAAATCAGCACCAACTGAAGTGTTCACACTTTCGATATAACCCTAATCTCCCCCGATATCTAATCTCTAAGATTAACTGCAGCTGTAAAACCCCTTTCACACGATCGGATCGCTCGGATCCGTCTGTCAGTTTTTCAGACGGATCCGTGCGGGCCACCCATAGACCTCTATGGGCAGTCGGATGTCAGCAGAGATGTGTCCACTGACATCCAATCCGACATTATCTGCTTAAAATAGACGTATGGGTGATACGTTCACCCATCCATCTAGCGGATCAGATGAAAATGGACAGGCGGATCCGTTTCCATCCGATCTCCCCATAGAGGAGAGCGGGGAGCTGACAGGTCCGTCCCTGCACAGTGCAGAGACATAGCTGTCATCCGCCGGCTCAGTGGAAATCATCGAAGCGATCTCCCACTGAGCTGGTGGATCCCTCTGAGTGGATCCGCTCAGTGTGAAAGGGGCCTAACAAATTATTCAGTATGTATGTTAGTCTTTAGGCCTCATGCACACAGAACGTTTTTGGACGGTTTTACAGCAGCTGTTTTTGGCTTCAGACGTTTTTTCCTACAGTCAATAAACTCTCCAGCATGTTATCCTATGTGTCCATGCACTGTTTTTGGCGGGGGCGTTTTTCGGCTATAAAAAAAACCCCAAGACTAGTGGGTTCTGAGAGGAGTTTTTCAGCTGTAAAAGTGCCCAAAAACACAGATAGACGCTCAAACACGCGGCTCACCAGCGTTTTTTAAAGTTTTTGATCCCATTAAAAAACTCTAACGCGAAAACCGCAAAAGAACGTTATTGCAAAAAGGTTGAAAGAGGTTGAAAAACTCATTACAAAGCTACTGACGGTTTTATAACGTTTTTGAAATGTCCTGTGTGCATGAAGCCTTATAATTTTGTAACAATTTTTTTTGCTGGCCAGACTAGTAAAGACCCAGCCCATGACCTTTGCTGGCTGTCGACAAGATTATTTATCTCTGAATAAGTTTTAATTTTTTCCAGTCTTTCCATTTTTACTTTTAATCGCTGAAACTGGAGGAGAGGAGATAAAGTTTCATGTTTGGGAAGAATATATAGGCAGTTCTGAGCTGTAGATATATAAGATGCAGGTTTATGTTAGGTCATAATGAGGTCCATGTCATGAATAAAACAGATTCAAAAAGGGACATTAGGTCACAGGGTAAAATCATTATTTAAGGCTCTAGGAATGATCCCCCCACCACCACCACCTATATGTCTTTCAATGCAAAGGGCTTCATGCAATATTTGATGACAAATTAGTCATTTACAAGACATTCATAACAGACCTACCTACATTTTTTCATGAACCCCAAAGTTAAAGTTAAAAGCCACTTGACCTCCGGAAGATTTAACCCCCTTCATGATCAAGCCATTTTTTGCAATATGGCACTGCATTAAGCCTGGTACACACCAATAGTTTTTATTTTTGCTCCAGTCGGAGCAGCTGTACTAATGATCGAACGTTAGTACAGCGATCTCCCCTGCTGAGCTGTTGTGTTCTGATAGGGGGACGGCCATTAGCTGAGAGCGCTGATTGGGAGCTGGTCGGCTGCTAGTTTTCCAGCATGCTCATCTAACAGTTAGACTGGTTGACATACAAACGGACCGAATGTCAGGCGGTTTTTATTAAACGATCAATGTCTCCTGACATTCGGCGTGTGTACTAGGCATTACTTTAACCCCTTGCTGACCGCCCACCGCAGCATGACGGCAGCAAAGTTGCTCGTTATCGCTAACCACCGTCACCTGACGGCGGCCACGATAACCAGCATTGTGAGCGTGTGCGCCGCCCGAGGCGCGCTTGTGCGCTCACTGTGTTCCAGGGGGCCAGGGAGCGAGTAGGGCGGACTCGATCTCCGCCGGCTACCCGCAATGGCTCCCCCGCAGTGAAAGAACGGAGGTCCGTGTAAGTAAACACGGATCTGCATTCTGACAGAGGGGGAAGGGCTGAGATCACAGGCTTCCTGTATATGGAAACCATGATCACTCCCCTCCCCCAGCCAGCCCAGCCCACACACAGTTAGAACATGCCTAGGGAACACAGTTAACCCTTAGAGCGCCCCCTCCAGGTTAACCCCTTCACTGCCAATGGCATTTACACAGTAATCAGTGCATTTTTATAGCACTGATCGCTGTATAAATGCCAATGGTCCCAAAAAAGTGTCAAAATGGTCAGCATCCCGACTGCCGCCGTGAAAACACGGCGCGCGGTCGGGAACTGGTTAAAGCAGGAAGCCACTGCCTGCCACCTGTAGGAGCGCTGCCGGTCCGCGACCTAGATGAGGTAAGTGCGGGGCTGGACGAATGACCAACCACCAGCACGGGGGGGGGGGGTGCCGCCGGCCGAACAGGGGGGTTGGTTGTTTCCCCCCCCCCTAAAAAAAAAAAAAACAGCCGCCACTGGGTCAGAGGATCAGCACCAGCTTCAGTGTAGAGGAAGGACAGCCAACAATGGATGCCCAATAGTAAGTCTATGGGTGACATCACCACACAGCAGCCAGTGTCGGTGATCTCTCCTCTACACTGAAGTCGGCACTAGAGAGATCATATGACTGAAACAACCTCGGAATAAGTAAGTACATCTTTCCTTTTACAAGGAAGATAGAAAAGGCCTAGAATGGGGGTTGGAGTAGATTTAATTTTAGGTTTTTACTTGCCTTCCACTAACAAGACATTAAGGCTGGGTTCACACCATTGTGAATTGGTTGCGGGTTCCCCGCATCCAATTCGCAATAGCAGAAGATTTTGACCGGCTCTCTATGGAGCCGGTTCACATATCTCCGCGGCAGGTCCGGTGCGTTTTTCCCAAAAACCATGTGCGACTTTTGGTCCGTTTCATGTCCGAATTCAGCCAAAAATTTGGGCTGAAATCGGACCTGAAACGGTGAACAGGGACGCACCGGACCCCTGCTGTGAGCCGCATGTGAACCCAGCCTAAAGGAGTTACAAAGGTTTTTTATCTTAATGCATTCTATGCCTTCTGTGAGTAGCAGCCTCCCCAGCACCCACTAATTACTTACCTGAGCCTCATCTCTCTCCAACGATGTCCACGAATGTCTTAGCCGTCTGGGACACTCCTCCTGATTGGCTGAGACACAGCAGCAGCGCCATTGGCTCCCACGGTTGTCAATCAAAGTCAGTCAGCCAATCAGGGGAGAGAGGGATGGGCCGGGTTGGGCTCCATGTCTGCATACACGGAGCTCTGACTTGGCTCTGGTGCCCCCATAGAAAGCTGCTGGCCGAGGGAGCACTCAATAGGAGGGAGGGGCCAGGAGCAGCAAAAAAATGAACCGAGAAGGGGAGGATCCGGGCTGCTCCGTGCAAAACTACTGCACAGAGCAGGTAAGTATAACAGGTTTGTTTTTTTGTTTTTTTAAACAGGCGGTCAGTAGCAGAGCGAGCAGGGAGGAGGGAGCCGGGCTGCTGACGTCAGCGGCCGGCCAGAGCTCCCGGATGTGTGGAAAAGGACACCTGTCTAAAGACAGGTGTCCTCTTCCCCCTCCACCCGAAAGGTGCCAAATGTGACAACTGAGGGTGGGAGGAATCCAATCAGTGGAAGTTCCACTTTTGGGTGGAACTCCGCATTAAGGTCATGATA
Organism: Glandirana rugosa; assembly: GCA_018402905.1. Classification (NCBI taxonomy): domain Eukaryota; kingdom Metazoa; phylum Chordata; class Amphibia; order Anura; family Ranidae; genus Glandirana; species Glandirana rugosa. The sequence goes on along the minus strand of BLSH010560098.1, from coordinate 520,647 downwards.
GCTAGGAGAAAAAGTCTGTGAAGCCCCTTTCCCTTGGAGCCCTAATAACGTTCAGCCCTGCTTAAAACACAGACCTCCATGGGACCAGAATCTGTAGATTCCAAAGGGTGGGAAAAGGATGATCTAAACTCAAAAAAGTCAAAGGTAAATTTCCTATTGCAGGATCCTGTGCTCCATTTGGAGATGTCTGTATAAAATGTCTTATGTATAAAACATAGCCTCAGAATTGCCTGCTATTCGTTTTCTAATATGTACACATACCCAGAATACTGAAAAGTATTATTCTGATCAATTTGGCCACAAAGCAAAAGCTTTTGTCTCTTCTCCTTTGTTACTAGACTTCCAATGATGCTTTCATTGACTTCACCTGAGAACTCATTATCATTTTCTGTGATGTGCAAAATGAGATATGACTGTGAGGGATTATTTCCATATGCAGATTGGCAGCTGAACTCTACCTTGAATAACAATGCAATGGGCTTTTTCCATGGACTTGGCTTTACACAGCCCACACAGCCCTGCCATTCACAACATCTGTGTTTACAATGTCTTTTCCAGACAGGAGCTGCACATTCCTGGAGCCATTCAGTGCAACAGGTTCACAGTCAATGAACATTTCCTACTGTTTATATGTGTCCTTCCGTTTGCTGATGCCACTGGAAATCTGCTTTGTTAACTAGAAGGATTCTGTGCTCTACTGAAAGGAGCCTGTCTTTTCTTACTGTGTGTTCCAGAGCATGGTCTTGCCAAGTTCTTACCAGTATGTCAACCCCCATGACTATAGCGCTTTAACATGGCTTAGTGCAGACAGTACGACACATCACTCTTCTTGGTATTTCTGAATAGTGCAAATAAACAAATAAGCAGAGAAAATATATGTGAAAAATATATATGAAATAAAGTCCACTGTGCTCAAATTAAAAAAAAAAATGTTTCTAACCACTTAAGGGCCACCCTATAATAGTTTTACTGCTACAGGGTGGCACGTCTGTGCCGGATCACATAGATATACGTGATTCTGCTCTTCCAGACAGGGGGTACGCATGTGCGCCGCTGCCGGACGCTCCCACTGTGATCACGCACAGCAGGAACCCAGCGGCAGGTATTTCAGACTCAATGTCCCCCGGCACCCACTGATCCTCCAGCAGAGAGGCAGAACGTCGGTCTGCCTATGTAAGCAAGGCGGATCACCGTTCCGACAAGAGGGAAGGCATGGATCCTGTGTCTCTGCAAAGCAGGAACATGGATCCATGTCTTTCCATAGTAAAAGCACTTCCCACAGTACATATAAACACTGGCTAGGCACACAGATAACCCTTTGATCGCCCCTTGATGTTCCCAGCCAGTGTCATTTAGCACTGAAAACTATATTAGTGTCCCTGGTCCCCAAAATGAAGTGTCAGTTAGTGTCAGAATGTCCACCGCAATATCACAGTCCCGCTATAAGTCGCTAATCGCCGACATTCCTAGTAAAATAAATAAATGAAAATAAATAAAAATATTCCATAGTTTGTAGACGCTATAACTTTTGCGCATTCCAATCAATTTATTGGGCTTTTTATTACTAAAAATATATAGCAGAATACATATTGGCCTAAATTTATGAGGAAATTTGATTGTTTGGTTTTCTTTTAGTGGATATGTTTTATAGCAGAAAGTAAAAAATATTGGGGTTTTTTTTCAAAATTGTCTACCTTCTCTTGTTTATAGAGCAAACAATAAAAAATGCAGAGGGGATCAAATACCACCAAAAGAAAACTCTATTTTATGGGAAAAAAGGACATACATTTTATTTGGGTACAGCATTGCATGACTGCGCAATTTTCAGTTAAAGTAACGCAGTGTTGTATTGCAAAAAATGGCCTGGTCATGAAGAACCATGGACCAAGGACCTGAAGGGCCTGGTATGGACTTTGGGGGGGAGCCCTACACCATTTTTTTTTACATTTTGGCATGGGGTTCCCCTTAAAATCTATACCAAATCTGGGGGGGCCCTATGCCAATTTTATTACATTTTTGGCATGGAGTTTTCCTTAAAATCTATGCCAGACCCTTATCCGAGCACACACTGAATATAGTCTACACTGAATGCAGCGTATATATATATACAGTGGGGTAAAAAGTATTTAGTCAGCCACCAATTGTGCAAGTTCTCCCACTTAAAAAGATGAGAGAGGCCTGTAATTTCCATCATAGGTACACTTCAACTATGAGAGACAGAATGAGAAAAAAAAAAAAAAAACAGAAAATCTCATTGTCTGATTTTTAAAGAATTTATTTGCAAATTATGGTGGAAAATAAGTATTTGGTCAATAACAAAAGTTCATCTTAATACTTAGATATATACCGTTTGTTGGCAATGACAGAGGTCAAACGTTTTCTGTAAGTCTCCACAAGGTTTTTACACACTGTTGCTGGGATGGTCGTTGTCACACATTTTTGGAACACCTCTGAATGTCTTTTGCAAACTGGAGACAGTAACGGTTGTTTGCCATATATAGATTCATAATTCTACTTGAAAACAATAACTGGTTTATGAATAAAAGGTGGTATTAAACGTTTATTTAAGAAATTTTTAGTCTGTTACTCTAAAAGACAAAAAAAAAAAAAA
>BLSH010560098.1:479715-500268 GCA_018402905.1 Glandirana rugosa | reverse complement strand
AAAACCATTATATCACATATAGTCCATCTCTACTTCCGACCAAAGAATTTGTACTTGAGGGGTCGGGGGAGGAATTGTAACGTATCGTTTCCTTTTCTCGTTCATTTTACATTCTTCGTCAAAAATAAAAACATAAAACAATGCAATACGATACAGTTACCCCTGTACATTGTACATCCACAATAGGGTTAATGTCACAGCAAACCATCCAAGAAAATTAGAGCCAGACCTTTAAACCTTGTTGGACAAAGTGTCAAGAAATCAAGCTATGTCTGCAAGTTACAAATCCCACAGGCTTGGCATTATTTACTCAAAGTGCATTTCCACTTTTGCAGCCAAATTGGGATAACACCTACATGTTACATGTCCCCATTGACATAGCATAACGTAACAAAATACAAAAATAAAAACTGCTTCTTACATTTTACTTGCTCTTTTCCTTTGCTATGCAATGTTAAGGAGGGGGCTGGGGAGTTCATGTTTAAGAAACCAGCCTTCATCTCTACCTGATATACACTATATTACCAAAATTATTGGGACACCTGCCTTTACACGCACATGAACTTTAATGCCATCCCAGTTTTAGTCCATAGGGTTCAATATTGAGTTGGCCCACCTTTTGCAGCTATAAAAGCTTCAACTCTTCTGGGAAGGCTGTCCACGAGGTTTAGGAGTGTCTATGGGAATGTTTGACCATTCTTCCAGAAGCGCATTTATGAGGTCAGGCACTGATGTTGGATGAGAAGGCCTGGCTCGCAGTCTCCCCTCTAATTCATCCCAAAGGTGTTCTATTGGGTTGAGATCAGGACTCTGTGCAGGCCAGTCAAGTTCCACCCCAAACTCACTTATCCATGTCTTCAGGGACCTTGCTTTGTGCACTGTTTCAAATCATTTGGTGGAGGGGGGGGGGGTTATGGTGTGGGGTTGTTTTTCAGGGGTTGGGCTTGGCCCCTTAGTTCCAGTGAAGGGAACATTTAAGGCATCAGCATACCAAGACATTTTGGACATTTTCATGCTCACAACTTTGTGGGAACAGTTTGGAGATTGCACCTGTTCTAACATGACTGCACACCAGATAAACAAGGTCCATAAAGACATGGATGAGCGAGTTTGGGGTGGAGAAACTTGACTGACCTGCACAGAGTAGGGTTGACCCCTTTTCCCTTTAAAGCCGAACTCATATTAACTAAACAGGTTCTGTGGCTGATTAAGGTGGTAATTAAACTCACTTGGTGCCTTATCTGCATTAAATTAGTCTCAGAACCTGTGTAATTCATATGTGTTCGGGTTTAAAGGGATGAGGTGGCAACCCAATAGAACACCTTTAGGATGAATTAGAGTGGAGACTGTGAGCCAGGCCTTCTCGTCCAAATGAGTGCCTGACCTCACAAATGCGCTTCTGGAAGAATGGTCAAATATTCCCATAGACACCCTCCTAAACCTCGAGGACACAGTTGAAGAAGAGTTGAAGCTGTTATAGCTGCAAAAGGTGGGCCTTTTATTGAACCCTATGGACTAAGACCGGGAGGCCTTTAAAGTTCATGTGCATGTAAAGGTAGGTGTCCCAATACTTTTGGTAATATAGTGTATATACAATGAGTAGCATACAGATGACTCTTTTTGTTGCAACTATGATAGCTGGCATGTATTTGTGTACAAGACCGAGACAGAGATGGTGAGCCCCTCTGAGACAGTGAGTCAAGAGAATGGTTCAGTATTTCCCTTAAGGCATTGTGGGCTACTTTGGCACAATATACAGTAAATGAATAAAATAAATAAAGACTAAATGGACCATAACAGGCCATAAATCTTAGAAGTGGCTCGAGAAAACAAGGTTAGGAAAGAAGTGGCACAATAGGGTTAATTGCCCATAGCAGCGTCACCTACTTCTGCAATACACTTTTACAGCCCCAGATGACCAAAAGCAGCTTAATCAGAGCCTAGTAATTAGCTGCAGGAAACTAGGCCAGAAAAATTATTCATGGAAAACATTAAAGAACAACAGGAAGCGTGATGGAAACTTAACCAGCCTAACATGTGATCAGCACCCTAGTGAGAACACTCGGTCTCTAATAAGAGGGATTTACATAGTGTCATGGACTCTCAATAAAGGGTGTGTAAGCCCCACTGAGATGGCACAAAGGTTAGACATTATCAAAGAGCAAGGTGAGGGAAAGTCTCACAGGTGAACAGCAGCTCAGCTTGGCTGCACTTTATTGCCCTTTGTTATTCATTTTATTCCATCCTCTTAAGGTCAATTTAATATTGAGAACAATCACAGTATTTAACCTACCTGACCATTTATGATCTAGATGAATCCTTTTCAGCTACCCATACATATACATCAGAATACATTGTTGAAAGGCCATTTGTAATGGTGGGAAAATACATATGAACAGGCAGTGCTTCAAAATGAAAAAGGACAAGATAAAACAGCGGAATATAAAGGATTAGCTCTAAATTAGAGATCTGTCACTAAATTGGCATTTTACAGGTGACTGAGTAAATAATTCAATTGTAGGGTTATATTACAATCCATCAGAAAGCAGGAAATGCTTAGAGCCGGTTCACACAGGGGCGATCCGACTTCAGGCGCGACTTTGCTAGGCAATTTGAACATAACTTCAATGTGACTTCAGCACGACTTTGGGCGACTTACAACGCAACTTAAAGCGACCTCCATGACAGGCGACTTTGCCTGTGGCCAATCAGAGAAGGGAGGGAGTGGGTTTCCTGGGTAATTCGTGGGGAGTACCCAGCAGTGTATTTAGATTTTGTGCTGCCCTAGGCCTGACTAAACTCGTGCACCCCCCTAATTTAAATATGAGCCACCCCTTCCTGTTTCCTGACCCTCCTTGAAATCTTCCAGTGGGGACACTAGTTTTGTGGGCTTGGGGGGGGGGCAATGGATTCTTTGTATTTGCAGAGATTTCCTCACACTTCCTGTTTGGCTATGGGGCAGAACAACAACTCATTAGTTGGGGTCCGCCACCTGGGCCCCTCGGGATACCCGGGTCCCCTACATATGTATGGTCTGTCCCCCCCCTGATGGCGGCCCTGCCAAGCCACGTTATGGGGTTCTAGACCGATTTGCCTCCTGGGCCAGTCCGCCCCATAGGACTGGCACTACAATAAGCTGGCAGGGACTCTTTTTGTGCTGCCTCCCTGTAAAGTGCCGCCCAAGGCTTGGGCCTTGTCAGCCTTGGCCAAGATACAGCATTGAGAGTACCTGTGTAAATGATTTTCTTTTTCCTGTAAAGTCGCTTCAATGTAGATGGGGGATAGAAGTCACCTTGAAGTAGTACAGGAACCTTTTTTTAAGTCTAAGCGACTTCAGTAGTGTACATTAAGACGGCTCTCATTCATTTCAATGGGATTTTTTATGTCAAGCGACTTGGGACAACACAAGTCAAATCCCAAGTCGCTGTAGTGTGAACTGAGCCTTAGGTTTGTGCATGCTGAATGAACCAAGCATCTTATTTTATTGTTGCAAAAATAAAAGAGCAATCTCAATGCAAAACTATGGAGAATTGAAATAAATGAATGATATGATGTAGCCTACCAACAGTAATAACACAGCTTTTTTGAGTCAACCATGGAATATAGTCTTATTACCTGCCGATCCTGCCAGTAGATCTGTTCGTTCAGCAGGGTGACAAGAATGTTCATTCTGCAGTGAAGTCAATGCATTGTTGTGGACATGTGGTTTTACCAGAAGCTTGCAAGTCATGGGAAAATGACAGAAAAAAATTAAAGCGCTTGTAAACCCAAGAACAAAAGTGGATAAAATAGCAGTATATAGATTAGGTGGCTGTTTTTTTTTTCTTTTTACTTGGTGATCCTGCAAGTAACACACTTCCTGTCCTAGGGCGAATTTTGAGTTTATATAATAAACAAAGAACAAATTTTTAAGCAGTGGAAACTGCATTTATTTTTTAATATACTCCACTGCTACTTGTATGCACTTAACTAATGCCTAGAAAGCTTTGGCATAGAAAGATTCATCAGTACGCCTGAACCATCCTAGGACAGCCTGCTTCACTTTTTAGTCAGTGCTGAAATGCTGACCTCTGTGGAACTCTTTTAGGGGTCCAAACAGATGGAAATCATTCGGTGCAAGGTGCGGGCTGTAAGGGGGATGTGGCACTACCTCCCAGCCGAGTTGCTGTAATGTGCAGGTAGTGCGGTGAGCAGTATGAGCTTGTGCATTTTCCTGCAGAAACAGAACGCCCTTAGTGATCAAACCAGGCCATTTTCTCCACGGACACGTATGCACATTTATTGTTGATGGCACCACAGGGTAGAAAATTCACACGAATAACGCCTGAAAACACTTGCTATCACTTTATCTGCAGACACAATTGTTCAAATTTTTTTGGTGTTGGTGAGTCCACATGCTTCCACTGCTTTGATACTCATTTGGATTCTGGTGTGAAATGATGTGCCCATGTTTTGTCACATGTAATGATGCGATCCAGAAAATCCTGGCCTTCCTTGTCAAAATGCTCCTTCAACAAAGTGCAGACTTCAACTCTTCTGTGCCAGTCAAAAGTGGAAAGCTGTCTTGGTACCCAGCGTGCGCTAACTTTTCAAAGATGCAAATGTTCGAGAACGATTGATTGTGTTCACCGTTCCCACAGAAAGATTCCTCTCTTGCAAAGCCTATCAGTAATAGGACACACTTGCCACTTACTACTTCATGTAGTACTGCCACGCTATCGTTCCTTTTTATACCTATAAAATTAAAAGTCTCATTTAGACTTGAACGCCCCTTGTATATGAGGAGGAGGAGCATTCACTCTCTAGGACAGGAAGTGTTTTAGGACTACAGAACACCTTCTTCTCTCCCCTTATTTATAACATGAGGGAACGGTTTTCTGTAATAAACAGAGAGAAATGGGAGCAAAGGTAACACATGAAGTTATCAGTTCACAAGATTTCTGGCAGGATCAACGGGTATTTTGTTTCTTACATGTGTTGAGCTTTCAATGGTATTATTTACAGACCAAGAGGGAGCGGATCAGATAAGTTTAGATATACTGTAAACCAGACCACCCTCTCTTTCCCTATCAAGTCGGGACCAGCTTAAAGACAATATTTTAGATTCAGAACCAAGGTAAATTACAACTGTTGTCACACATTTAAATTGTAAGTTAACCTTTTAAAAAAACTGAAAAGGTGAACTAACACCATACACCATCACCACCCCGTCCCGGTCCCTTCTGTACTTATCCCTGTGGGTAATGAGCTGTCATTGCTATGCAACCAATGCAGTGGTTGGGGAATTTGAATTCCCTGCTCTTGTCCCTCTTCTTTCTGCAATGCTTCCAAGGACAAATCAGAGTGATGCTCTGTGCTGGAGCTGACCCATTAGAATCTGATATGTCCCAGAAGTGCTGCAGAGAGAAGAGATTTCAAATCCTCTGACCACTGCACCAGCTGCATGGGCACTGATAGCTCTTCACCCTTGGAAGTAGGTCCAGAGGGGACCGGGTGGGTGAAGGAGGGTGTACGGTGTTAATTCACCTTTTAATTTTTTTCTGAAAAGGTGAATTAACCCTTTAATAAGGTAACTTGCCTTGACAATGCAATATTCTTTCTTATTACCAAAAACAGGAGCATTTAGATGGATTTTGAACCATGCATCAACACTTGCTCTCCGACACTGCTATTCCATTAAATTTGGTATTATATTTATAATAATATACTTTGAGGAAACAGCACAATCCGACTGCCCAATATGCATTATAGTGCAATGGAAAAGAAGATACAGATTATGTTTTTATCTCGGTGGAAAATAAAGTGATTTATTGAAGAATCTTAGCTGACTAATGCCCCGTACACACAATCCGAAAATCGGACGACAGATCGTCCGGTTTTTCTCGCATGCTAATCTCAGATTGAATTGGAAGAGTTTACTTTAGTTACGAAAATTCTCACACGATAAATAAAAAAAACGGAAGCAATGTGATGTGTTGTAGTGTATTTGTATTGCATTTTCGAACGACCGATGTACTGATGAAACGAAAATCGTACGATCGGGCACCGTGCGAGAGAATTTTTCCTGCATGTCCGATCTTGTCTGGATGGAAAACATCGGATGACCTGCCATGATCGGTTCTCGAAAGCTCTGTACTAACGATCCGATTATCGTACGACCGCTTCAAAAGCAGTATTTTCCGTACGATTTTCGGATCGTGTGTACGGGGCATAAGGCCTCATTTACACTGCTGCTGGTAAACGGACGTTTAGAGGCATTTGGGCGTTTTTTTTAGCTGCCCCTGAACTTTCCTCTATGTTATTTTATCAGTACATTTACACAGGGTTGTTTAACCGCTTCGCGCCGCCGCCATAGCCGAATGACGGCTACAGCGTGGCGCTAAAATGCCGGGAGGACGTCTATAGGCATTCTCCCATTTGGCTCGTACTGGGCACGCTCCCACGGGCGTGAGCGGCGCGCGGACAAGCCACCGCATGCTGCGGGAGCGTGCCCGCGGGTCGGGCAGACCCGATGTCCGCCGGAGACCCGCGATCTCCCTCCAGAGAGCTGGAATGGGGAACCGCCGATGTAAACACGGCGGTTCCCCGTTCTGTGAAGGGGGGCATGACAGATCTACTGATCCCTGTCACTGGGATCAGTGAGATCTGTCATGCCCCTGCCAATCCCACCCCCCCCCCCACAGTTAGAACACACCCAGGGAACATAGTTAACCCCTTCACTACCCCCTGCAGGTTAACCCCTTCACTGCCAATGACATTTATACAGTAATCAGTGGATATTTACATTTCTGATCGCTGTATAAATGTCATTGGTCCCAAAAAAGTGTCAAAAACGCCCGACATGTCCGCCGCAATATTGCAGTCCCGATAAAAATCGTAGATCACCGCCATTACTAGTAAAAAAATAAAAAATAAATAAAAGCGTCATAAACCAATGTCCATAGTTTGTAAACGCTATAACTTTTGCACAACCCAATCAATATACGCCGATTGCGATTTTTTTCACCAAAAATATGTAGAAGAATATAAATCGGTCTAAACCGATGAATAAATTTGTTTTTTTATTTTTTATTTTTGGATATTTATTATAGCAAAAAGTAAAAAATATTGTTCTTTTTTCAAAATTGTCGCTTTTTTTTTTGTTTATAGTGCAAAAAATAAAAAACGCAGAGGCGATCAAACACCACCAAAAGAAAGCTCTATTTGTGGGGAAAAAAAGGACGCCAAGTTTGATTGGCTACAACGTCGCATGACCGCGCAATTGTCATTCAAAGAGTGACAGCGCTGAAAACTGAAAATTGGTCCGGGCAGGAGGGGGGTTTAAGTGCCCAGTAAGGAAGTGGTTAAGGTCATTTCCAGGCAGTTGAGTTTAAAGGCATTTTTTGAACGGAAAAAATGGGTTCAGACGCCAGTTCAGAGGCATTTGAAACGCCAAACCGATTGTAAACGCGCCTAAATGCGGTAACTCGCGTCTAGAACCGTTTCGTTTACAGTCGTTTTCATTTGAAAAAATAAATACATTTTTTTGCTTCAAAAATGCTCCTAGACACAAACGCCGCTAAACGCTGCTAAATGCCGCATGCAAAACGTGGCAAAGAGTCAGTTTTAGACGCCGGCTTCTAGCTGTCAAAAAAAAATCATTCAGGGGAGGTTAACATAGCTTCTCGTGTAAATGGAGCCTAATCCACTGTTCAATTAATTAGAATCAGCAGCATCTTTAGTAACCCATAGCTGTATGAATTGTTGTCCAACATTATCCAGTCTTTTTTTGTTAATGGGTACCTTATCTAATCCTTATGCTAATTGGCAGCTGGAATGTGTTCCACCACCCCTCAATACAATGTAGCTTTAGCCTTAGCATCACTCAAATTAGTCACTGCTGCTAACCTTAAAGTGCACCTGTGCCCTGACTTTAGACATTAAAGTTTATACAAATTCTTAACAAGCAGTTAAAGAGCATTGAAGGGTTAGGTTGTCTTTTCAATAAAGGAGACCACTCAATCAAGGGCACCAATGTGTTCAAAAACCCCATGCAGCTTTAAATTATTGTGCTTAGTTTAGTTAAATAGCCCATACTGCCCTTATTATATCAGTCCCACAGCAGGATCTTCAATTTTTTCACCCTCAGTTCCCGTATCGCTGGGCCAACCAGGAAATCACCTACAGTCAGGTCCATAAATATTGGGACATTGACACAATTCTAATCTTTTTGGCTCTATACACCACCGCAATGGATTTGAAATGAAACCAACAAGATATGCTTTAACTGCAGACTTTCAGCTTTAATTTGAGGGTATTTACATCCAAATCATGTGAACGGTGTAGGAATTACAACAGTTTGTATATGTGCCTCCCATTTATGAAGGGACCAAAAGTAATGGGACAATTGGCTGCTCAGCTGTTCCATGGCCAGGTTTGTGTTATTCCCTCATTATCCCATTTACAAGGAGCAAATAAAAGGTCCAGAGTTCATTTCAAGTGTGCTATTTGCATTTGGAATCTGTCAACTCTTAATATGAGATCCAAAGAGCTGTCACTATCAGTGAAGCAAGCCATCGTAGGCTGAATCCATAGCCATCCATAGGCTGAACAAACAAAACAAACCCATCAGAGAGATAGCAAAAACATTAGGTGTGGCCAAATCAACTGTTTAGAACATCCTTAACCTCCCTGGCGGTATGATTCTGTCTGGAATTTTGTTCCAAAAGCGGTACAATTATTTTGCATGAAAATTTGGCGTTTTATATTGTAGGCCTGTAATTCTTAGGAATAACTCACTTAAATCTGTCCAAACAAGAGTCTAGTAGACATCCCGGGTATGAAAAAGTTTGAAAAATGAAATCATAAATTATAATATAATAAATAACTATAAATAAGCTCAGTTGCAGAATTGTCGCTATCGTCACTTTCAGTTGCTGATGATAAATTTCCCCAAAAATCAGTATCACTCAATTCTGCAAATCATTCTTATTTACTATCGGTGTTTTCTAGCTGATCAAAAACAACTTTTGACGCAAAGGGACACTTTTTGGTTGCTATGGACATTCTCAAGTTTCCTGGCAGAAAGAATGACATTTATTATATAAAAGTGCATGCAGGGCACTGGGCAAACCACTAGGGACAAAGGGGGTGTGAAATGTTTTCATACAGTAATGTAATCTATAAGATTACAGTGTACTGTATGTGTACTGTGTGTTTCACTTTTTGAATTTCCCGCCGGTCTCCGCCCCCGTGCGACGCGACGCTCGCAGGGAACGGAGCCCGGCACACAGGAGACATCTGGCCGCGGGGAGACAAGCTGACACCGCGGGAGGACATCGCTGGATCCAGGGGACAAGGTAAGAAACATTGCCTGGATCCAGCGATGCAATCCCGAGTGTGGCTCGGGGTTACCGCTCTTGGTGCTGAAATTCCACCCCGAGCCACACTCGGGAATACCGCTAGGAAGGTTAAAAAGAAAGAACGTACTGGTGAGCTCAGCAACACCAAAAGACCCGGAAGACCACGGAAAACAACTGTGGTGGATGACCGAAGAATTATTTCCCTGGTGAAGAAAAAACCCTTCACAACAGTTGGCCAGATAAAGAACACTCTCCAGGAGGTAGGTGTATGTGTGTCAAAGTCAACAATCAAGAGAAGACTTCACCAGAGTGAATACAGAGGGTTCACCACAAGATGTAAACCATTGGTGAGCCTCAAAAACAGGAAGGCCAGATTAGAGTTTGCCAAACAACATCTAAAAAAGCCTTCACAGTTCTGGAACAACATCCTATGGACAGATGAGACCAAGATCAACTTGTACCAGAGTGATGGGAAGAGAAGAGTATGGAGAAGGAAAGGAACTGCTCATGATCCAACGCATACCACCTCATCAGTGAAGCATGGTGGTGGTAGTGTCATGGCGTGGGCATGTATGGCTGCCAATATAACTGGTTCTCTTGTATTTATTGATGATGTGACTGCTGACAAAAGCAGCAGGATGAATTCTGAAGTGTTTCGGACAATATTATCTGCTCATATTCAGCCAAATGCTTCAGAATTCATTGGACGGTGCTTCACAGTGCAGATAGACAATGACCCGAAGCATACTGCGAAAGCAACCAAAGAGTTTTTTAAGGGAAAGAAGTGGAATGTTATGCAATGGCAATTACCTGACCTGAATCCGATTGAGCATGCATTTCACTTGCAGTAGAGGCCTGGCAGAACATCACCAGGGATGAAACCCAGTGTCTGGTGATATCTATGCGTTCCAGACTTCAGGCTGTAATTGACTGCAAAGGATTTTCAACCAAGTATTAAAAAGTGAAAGTTTGATTTATGATTGTTAATCTGTCCCATTACTTTTGGTCCCTTAAAAAGTGGGAGGCACATATACAAACTGTTATATATATATATATATATATATACAAACTGTTGTAATTCCTACACCGTTCACCTGATTTGGATGTAAATACCCTCAAATTAAAGCTGAAAGTCTGCTGTTAAAGCACATCTTGTTAGTTTAATTTCAAATCCAATGTGGTGGTGTTTAGAGCCAAAAAGATTAGAATTGTGTCGATGTCCCAATATTTATGGACCTGACAGTATCTAGGTACCAACATTACCATCGATCTTGCAGACCTATACGCTGCAAATTTTGTACCTCTGCTCCGTAGCTTTCAAGGAGATCTAAACACTGGTATCCCCTCATGCTGGCTTCTCTGGATACTTTATCTACTACAGGCACTCCTTTTGAGACTTACTACCTCCTTTTTAAACAAATTTGTAACATGTTTTGGGAAATTATCTGGTCCCACGGATCACCCAGGTTGAACATGCAGCTCCTATCCCTCCCTAAGGATAAAGGAGGTATCGGCCTCCTGGATGTAGATCGCTACTACAAATCCGTAAATCTTTCAGGAGTTGTAGATTGGCACTGCAATGGAGGTTCCAAGCAGTGTGTGTTTATGTAAACCGAAGTCTCCTCGGTTCCTATTTTTCGATTACCTTTGCTTATGTCCCAGTGCCACCCTGGTATACAGTCGTACCCAATGATTGAAAGTTCCATTCAAACTTCCAGAGTCAGCTTTTGCTCCACTAGCCTCTTTCCCCATATATCTCCCCTGACACCTATCATAGGGAACACAGACTTTGCGAATGGCCTTACTAATAAAAATCTTAGGCACTTAAGTCTCCAGGTGGTACAAGTTGCCCTACGTCACGCACTGCACAAAATAGGCTACAATATCTCAGACAGCTGCTGGCCCTACTCCAAGGCAGTTGGCACAATGTCTTTTTGGAAGGATGTGACAGCTACTATTAAACAACATTGGTCTGAGTGCTGCCATTCACAGGGGTTGATTTACCCTTCCAGTTTTTTTTTGTGTCAACACTTAACTGAACAAGCTGAAGTTAGAACCTAATGGGCTATCTATCATGCACATCTGTACCAGATTTTGCACTTAAAAAATCAACCCCAATGTTTTTATGCCTGACATGCTTACAACAATCATTGTATGTACATATGTCCTTAAGAATAGTTTTATGTTACTTTATTTTATGTTACTTTGTTTAATATTTATCTTAGTGTCCGTGTCACGTATATGGAGAATGCAGAATTTTTGTGATTTATATTTGGTACTAAGTAAAATATAATGCAATACTAGCAAAGCAAACACAATCGGGTTTGATTTACTAAAGGCAAAGGGAATTTTCCCTAGACCGTAATGAATATGGTGAAATTGGGTGCAAGGAAAAAAAAACAAGAAAAAAACCCAATTTTGTAAGCAAATGATTGAATGATGGAACATGATGGACATCAGAGTCATTGGGGGGGGGTTACTAAAACTGGAGCACCCAAAATCTGATGCAGCTGTGTATAGGAACCAATCAGTTTCTACCTTCAGCTTGTTCAATTAAGCTTTGACAATAAAACCTAGACATCTATTGGTTACTATGCACAGCTGAATCAGAGTCTGTGTGCACCAGTTTTAGTAAATCTCCTCCATTATATGTGTTACCAATAAATCCAGTACTGCACTATTGGGGAGATGTGTAGAAGGACTGTGAATGAAGATGTTCAAACCACATCTGAACAGTTTGCATAAACTAAAGATGTGTGCTGCTCCCTGGTCAGGCATGGCTAAGACCAGCTTTGGTAGGGGTTATGGTTGGCATTGTCATCACCGCTTAGGGCACACCTGTCCGCCTACATTTCATAGCAGATACTTGTCATCTGTGACTAACTTCACTGAATAAAAGCCAGTTTACATTTTCTTTATGGTTCACCAAGCATCTTGTCCTTAAACACTTTAGTAAATGAGCTCTAAATAGTATATTGTCCACAAAATCCCTTTTACACAAAGAAAACAAATGTTTTTTAATAAACAACCAAAGGAAAAAATACTAAACATAGGAACACAGGAAGAATAATAATTTGTCATGTTTTGTTGGACATGACTAGCAGATAAAACAACTAATCTTCCACCACAGGAAAAGACACACTTTTGTCACCAAACTGGTTTGTCACCCAGACAATCAGGTTTTGCGATGCATTTTAAGAGATTGTTATTTGGGCTTCAGTGAACTTGATAAACAGAAACAGGAACAGGGACAGTCAAAGAACTGCGCAGACAAAAATGTACCAACGAAAATGTCTTATTGTCTGAAAAGTGTCTTCTTATCCACAGATAATATATTTACTTCCTCCACACTAAGCTGCAGTCATGGATTCTTGTAAAAAGGTCTCAAAAGTCACACTAAACTCCAGTTTAAAAAAAATTCTATTGAAGTATGTATTCCTAACTCAGAAAAGTAACTTCCATTAGTAGTACGCCTAGTACACACGGGCCGAATGTTGGGCGACATCGACTGGTTCAATAAAAAACGTCCATTTTGCCCGTTGGGTTGGACAAAAGAAAAACTATTAATGTGTACCTGGCTTTAACCTCCTCCAATTTTTTTTTTTTTAACTTCTTGTTAGAGGGTGGCTACATTCATTCTCCATGGTCCCATTGTATGTAGGAACGTAGACATGCTCCCTTGCTCACTCCCAGGGTGGACTTTGGGATTTGTAATGTTCATAGAGCAGTGCACATGACTAT
The DNA here is from genome assembly GCA_018402905.1 of Glandirana rugosa. Classification (NCBI taxonomy): domain Eukaryota; kingdom Metazoa; phylum Chordata; class Amphibia; order Anura; family Ranidae; genus Glandirana; species Glandirana rugosa. The sequence goes on along the minus strand of BLSH010560098.1, from coordinate 487,186 downwards.
AACTAACAAAGTGAGGGGGAAAAGAAGAAGCCTAACTGCATACAGAGGACATTACAAGGATTCAGAAAAACACAATAAAGCCTCGTACACACGGGTCGACGATCATACGACCGAACGGCTCAAATCGTATGTTGGCTATTGTATCTTGCGCACTGACATGCACTAAGCAATCGTACGACCAAGCCGAACGTAGTGACGTGTTATGAACGTATGAAGAGAAAGTTCAGGTGCCTGTAATTTGTGTCTGGCCATTCCTGACTTCTGAGCATGCGTGTTTTGCACAATACAACTTGTTGGACCAACTTCTCTGTACACACGATGCAACGGTCGTATGACCGCTTGTTGGTACTACCAAGTTTTCTAGTCTGCTCATACAACTTCTGTTGTACGACCGTCGTACATCAGCTGTTCTAATCGCGTGTACTAATGGTCGATTTAGCATACAATGGTCGTTTGTACGACCTGTTGTATATGATCGTCGACCCGTGTGTACGAGGCTTTAGAAACAATTTTTAAAAATAGATTACAGGGACATTAGGTAGTCAATCTATATGGATTCATTGTGGATATTGTTTAGTAGCAATTTAAAGGGTAATGTATGTTTTAGATTCGGGTGGTTACTTTGATCACCCACTGCTTTCTTAGACCATAGATGGTTTGAATCTATGGTTCAACAGAGTAGAGAGTTTAACGGTCTAGGACAATCATCTACCCACAGGGTTCAGCTGTTTCTGCAGGATAGAGGGTGCTGGCCTTCTTTGCAATTGAGCAACAGAAAGACACAGGTTGGATAGCCACACTCCAAATAACATTCTCCTTTATTGAAGAATAGAAGAATGTACAGCACAACTGGCGAACTACTGGTCCCAGCTAATGTGTTTCACACCTAGGGCTGGTGATTACTCATAGCCTGAGTCTCATTGGCTATAAGTAAGCACCCTAGGTGTGAAACGCATTAGCTGGGACCAGTAGTTTGCCTGTTGTGCTGTACATTCTTCTATTCTTCAATAAAGGAAAACATTATTTGGAGTGCAGCTATCCAACCTGTGTCTTTCTGTTCTATGGTTCAGCAGGGACTGGCCAAGATTGTACCCAAGTGGTTCCATCAATCTACCTGGGTACAACAAGCGACAAGCATGTCAGATTTTCAGCATGCGATTATTGCCAGCAGCAATAAAGTCATGCGACATTATAAAGTTACATGATGTGACGCAATGCATAGGTCCCACCATGACCAGAAGTGATGTGTTACACCATCTCATGGTGTGTTTATGCACAGTTTCTATTTGCTGAATGTAAGAGTATTTTTAATGGAATGAAGTGTTGTAATTTACAGTATTACACTATGGGAGGCACTTTATGCTTTATCCTAACATGTTGCTGAGCAGATCCATTGGCCAGTATCATATTACCCTGTGTAGTATCTCTCTGCATGAAGTGGAGATCATTGGTGTGTCCTGGAGGTCCACCAAGCTTAACCAAAAGGCTTGCATGTGTTATAAATAAGGTAAGAGTTCTGAGCACAGAGGTGGAAGTGCACTGCATTAATTATATATGAACACATGAGGACTCTTTCTGTATAGAAGAAGGTGGCTGGTATTATATCATGTTTGAAGAGTGGAACATTTCAGCCTACACTTATGTGAACACGCTGGATTCACTATAGCTTATGCATACTTGATTAGGTTATTCATTTGTGGAGTTTATATGTATAATTTGCACTATTGTAATTGTTCATGCATCATTATGTTTTTATTTTAGTTATTGATCACTTATTTGGTTAGTGATTGTGAGACTCCGATTGTGGGAACACAATAGGGGCTGCAACAATCTATGCACTTGATAAAAGATTCATTATATGTTTTCACATATTTATATCAATTCTATACTTTTTAATTTTTTTTTCTATTCAATCACTTAGTCTATATACACTAGTTGGTAAGCGCCGAGGTATCCACCGTTTATTTATAGCGCAAGGGATATCATTGTGTTCTCTCGGCCAGGATAGCTCCCTGCTACTGGAAACTTCTAGATAAATGGAAGGCTCATGAGATTGTTTGACTGCTCAAATGAGAGAGGTATAAGGTCAAGATTGGACAAGTTCAGAAAAGTATGTGGGGGTTCAAGGGTGAGGTCAATGCACACTTTGGAGACAACCAGCCATCAAGCAAGTTTCAGCTCCTCCTCTGGATTTCAGTTGTCATCAGAGCTTTACTGGCAGTTTCTTACCTTGCCAGCAGTATATTATTCAGGTTTGTAAGCAATACAAATGCATTGGTTGTTGGATGCCTGCATGGAACTTTGAAGACAGGTGTCTAGACAATGTTAAGGGAATACTGGATGCTGACAGCATACCTGTAACATGTTAAAGAATTCCAGTTATGGATATTTTATTCATAGTTACAAGCTGGACCAATGTAACCATGTATATACCATACCTGGCCAATCCCCCTGGAAGCTGGAAATCACTGAAGTAAACACCACTACTCCGGTGATTTCCTCTTGCTTGTGAGTCCCATGCTGAGCAGCTGGCATGCTGCTCTGTGAACACAGGAGGTCGGCTGCTTGGCACGGGCGCCATCTAGAGAATGCTTTGCATCCACTGAATTAATGCAAAGCGTTCTCTGATTGGGCAGGGAGGAGAGGCGGGGTGTTGACATCACTCTTGCTGGTGCAGAGCAACCAACCTTCTGTGTTCAGAGTGCAGCAGGTCAGCTGCTCAAGCCCAGAAGCCCAGAAGCAAGTGCAGATCACTGGAGTAGCAATCCAGCTATCAGGAGGATTGGCCAGGTATGGTATATGCATAGATACATTGGTATAAGCTGGACCAATGTAACTATGCCTAAAATGTCACTATGTATAAAATATCAACTACTTGGGTTGATGTTTCATTATGTTTCATTAAAAAGTGGTTTATTAAAGTGATGCATTTGAATGGAATAAAGCTGTGGCCTTGCTGTTCTAGCAAAGTTTGCCTCAAGTATTATTTTGTAGAAGGCAAGGTCACACACATAAAGGGGTTGAAAATAGATTGGTATACCTATGTTTCTCAGCAGTCAAAAATTCCACACTGCTGGGTTCACGCAATACCTTATGCCCTGTTTCAAGACACTGACCATGGGGTCACTTTAATTAGTGCTGGGGAATGAAGAGATGGTTGTGTTTACATGCACAGGAATATGGTATCCAGATTTATTTATTTTTTATGTGTTTACGACGCAGTGGCTGCAAGGACACAGCTGCTGTTTCCAATTTGACAACCATGCAGGTTCCATGCATCCATGCAGATGTCAAATTGGGAGCAGCGATTGGGGTAAGAGAGATACACCCATCTGCCCTAAATGTAATATATATAGATATGATTTTCTACACATGATCTGGCGTTGCCTAAAACTCACACACTTCTGGACCAAGGTCCTACATACCATTTCTACCTCTCTTCCAAGTTCATAACAACCCTTTAGTGTGTTTACTTGGGGCACTGGATCCTGAAATGTATCAACCAGTTACTTATATTATGACAACTTGTCTCCTGTATTTAGCCAGAAAACGAATTGCTAGGTACTGGATGTCATCTTCTACACCTACTAGAAAGCAGTGGGTAGAATATGTTAAAGTGGTTGTCAACTTGTGACAACCACTTTAACCTACAGGTAAGCCTATGATAAGGCTTACCTGTAGGTGCCCTGCATATCTCCTAAACCTGCACGGTTCAGGAGATATGCAGTGTTGTAGCTTTGCCGACGTCATGTCGGCACATGTGCAGTGGAGAAATGGCCTCCGTACTGTTCCTCCACTGAGACCGTGCTGTGACTGGCGGCTCCCATGCGCATTTGCGGGAGTGACGTCCCGCGACTCCAGCCAGTCACAGCGTCAGAGTCGCGGCCCTGGAAGGAAGAGGGGCAGAAGATGGGCGCGGCCAGGACAGGAGACATCGCTGGATATCACAGGCTTCGTTTCCAGGTAAGTGTCACATAATGGGCTACTATGCATAGTAGCCCATTATGCTTCTACATTAGAGGGGTATGTAGAGGAAAGTAAACCCAATCTGTTTAGACACCCCTGGTCTGGCTCCTTCACAGTTGGTAATGGACAGGCTCCAACAGTTATAAGCACTGGTTGTTCCCCCATTAACAGGGTTTAGGTTTTTGTACCCACCAGTTGATTTAGCTGCTCTGTTTCTGATTTTGATCTTATGATGTGACATGAAAAAGAAATTCTTAGTAAATTGCAGAAAAGATCTGCTACCTGTTTGAATGTCTCTTTTATTTTGGTTTGTTATAATTGGATCAACTGTCTCTTATTCAATCTATGTAAATTCTACATAATCTGTAATGCCTTATTTCTTTTTTATCAATAAAAAGAGTTTGCACAGCAGCGGCTGTGTCTGTGCAGCTGCTGCGTCCCAATTGACATCAATGGGACTGCCTGCACTGGCATGCATGGAATACCTGTGAATCACCCCTTGGATAAACATGGAATGGGGCAAGCATTGATATGCCCCATGTGAATGAGGCCTTACCATATAAGGGTAAAACAAATACATAAAAATAAAAAAAAACACTGGATAAAAGATAATATGGAAATATGTGACCCAGGGAATTAGTCTACCTTTGCCTGGAAGAGTTTTTTTTCTTTTGATGAACCAATATTTTTTAATCCAAAATAAACTTTTATTGGTACATTGAGGTATACAGGTACAGGTTGTGTCACATGTACAATATAGGCGTCAACCGGGTTTACAACTTGCATATCGTACAGTTGCATAACAGAATATATGTATCCGCAATATTGGCACTGGTGAATGGAACGTAGTACGGGAGAGTTCAGCAGTTCCATCATAGGGAGAAAGGTCAGACGTGGTAAAGCCACAGATGCAGTACCACAGTGCATTATAACCACTTCACATAGCAAAACAGAACAGAAAGACATTCTGGAAATTATGTGCTCAGCACATCATCAGTTGTAGACAACGACTGGGTCCACTTATCCCATATTTTATGGTATTTGTTAGGGCATTTTCTATGTTGGTAGAGTAGTTTTTTGTATGGGAGGGAATGGTTTACTGCCGCCCGCCACTCTTGGAAGGTTGGTGATGCAGCTCTAAGCCACTTCCTGGCTATCATCAGTCTAGCTGTGAATAGCGTTTCCTGCATAAAGATGTGGAGACATCTGTTTTGTTCCTGCTCGGGCACTAGGCCTAGCAGGCATTGCTTTGGGCATAGCGTTAGTGGGGAGCCCATGACATCATGCAGGAAGTCGACTATCTGCTTCCAGTATCCCTGAATACCCGGGCAGGTCCATATGAGGTGGAAAAAGGTGCTATTAGCGTTACCGCATCTTGGGCAGAGTGGGTCCTGGTCAGGTCTGTATTTAGCTATGTGGGCAGGAGTAAGGTAGGCTCTGTGTACAATGTAAATTTGCGTGAGTCTATCAGACAATTTGGGGGACACAATTTTGCAAGAGGATAGCACGTCCGACCACTCCTCATCCTCCAGTTCCCCCACATCCGCCACCCACCCCATCTTAAATCCATATGCTAGCCTCGAGGCAGAGGGGGCGAGGAGGGCAGCATAGCAGGAAGAGATCAGGCGTTCAGGTTCGTCTGCCCCTAGGATCCCCATCATGTCCACGGGGGTCAGATCAGGAGGGGAGGTGTTAAATTGGCATTGCAGTGCATGGCGAAGTTGGAGAAAGCAGAAGAACATGGAGTTAGGTAGGGTATGGGTAGTCTTCAAGTCTTGGAAAGATTTAACCCCTGTATCGTCCATCACTTGATGTAGATACAGTACTCCTCGTTCGATCCACCTGTTAATGTTTGGTAGAGAAAGGAGCTCTGGGAGGTTATTGTTATACCAAAGGGGTGTATAGGCATTTAGCGAAGGAATCCCCAGGCGTCTGGCGGTCAGGTCCCATATCCTGCAATGGTGGGAGAGCATACCATTCTGACGGTCAGCCCCAAGGGAGGCGCCCCTCCCGCACATCAGTACCTGGAAGGGGTGCGATACCGTGAACAGGCCAGGACGAGGTATCTGTATTGGTCCGCTTTGTTAAAGTGGTAGAAGTGAGAGAGCTGGGCCGCTAGGTAATATAGGTGTAGGTCAGGTAGGGCAAGTCCACCTAGGTCAGTCGGTCTCTGCAGGGTCCGCCATGACAATTTGTGTCTGGAGGCGCCCCAGACAAAGGTGTTAAGGATAGAATCCATGGTTTTAAAGACCCTAAGGGGCAGGTAAATTGGGGAGTGCCAAAAAATATATAAGAGTTTGGGCAACAGTATCATCTTTACTAAGTTGACACGTCCCGTAACTCCAAGAGGGAGGCGTGCCCATACCTGTGTCTTGGTCTTGAGTAGCGTGTATAAAGGCTCTACGTTTAATCTCATGTAATCCACTATAGAACGGGTGACCTGTATCCCTAAGTATTTGATCTGGCTGGCTCTTTGTAGTGGAAGCCCTGCCTGTTCAGATGTTGGGACGGATACGTCAAGTGGGAGTATCTGGGATTTATCCCAGTTTATCTGGAGACCCGAGAATCGTCCGAACCGTTCAATTAAGTTCAGGACTGCATTGAGTGAGGGACCCGCGTCTTCCAGGTACAGCAGCATATCGTCTGCATAAAGGCTGATAGTCTCGACCAGCTGTCCAGAACTAAAGCCCCTGATCTCCGGGTGTGCTCTGATGGCGATAGCCAAAGGCTCCACCGCCAGGGCGTACAGTAGTGGGGACAGTGGGCAACCCTGGCGTGTACCTCTATATAGTGAGAAAGGGTCAGATGTCATCCCATTTATCAATACCCTGGCCACAGGGGCCTGGTATAGGAGCTGGACCCAAGTCAAAAACTTCGGTCCAAATCCATACCTGCGGAGACATTCCCAAAGATATGTCCACTCAACCGAGTCGAACGCCTTAGCAGCGTCCAGGCTCAGCACCACCCTATTGCCCATCGAGTTATGGTTGGCCTGTACGTTAAGAAAAAGGCGACGTAGGTTAAAAGCAGTATTCTTGTGAGGCATAAATCCTACCTGGTCGGAGTGGATTAGGGACAGTATCACTTTATTCAATCTGAGGGCAAGGACCTTGGCAAGTATTTTGATATCTAATTGGAGGAGGGATATCGGTCTATAAGATTCAGGAAAAGAGAGATTTTTACCAGGCTTGGGGATCAATACGATAATCGCTTCTTTCATGGAATCTGGGATCGTGGCGGAGTCGAACATGTAGTGATATAATTTTTGGAGTTGTGGTACAAGTACCTCCCTAAATTGGGTGTAAAACTCGAGGGGGAGCCCGTCGGTTCCAGGAGCTTTGCCCGTAGCCAGATTGGTTATAGCTTCGTCGATGTCATCCGTCGTGATAGGGGCCTCTAGGTGAGCTATTTGGGAGTGGGACAATTTAGTGAATTCCACTTGACCTAGGAAGTCAGTTAAATCATTGTGAGTATAGCGGGCCTGGGAGGTGTATAAGGATGAGAA
>BLSH010560098.1:466915-477095 GCA_018402905.1 Glandirana rugosa | reverse complement strand
CAAAATTATTCTTTTTATGTTATATAATTAAATAACGTGTTAAACCGGTAGTTCGTCCACTGAAATACTCGACTTACGGAGAGACATAAAAGGCAAAACTTGGAACCTACACACACCAGTGACACATAATTTGCAAATCGACCTGTGTACAAATGGTTGGAAAGTACTTGTGGTTATCAAAACCAGGTCCCTTTCACTTTTGTATCGGAAGGACTGAGTTATAACCAAGTAGCCCCCCGCACCAGACTTCGACGTACCTCATCCCTCAGCCTAGACTCTCGAGGCGTCGTGATTATAGGATTAGTGGTTTTAGGACCCCTTTATGGAGGATGGAGACAAATTTAGGAGGTATTTCCCCAGGATTTTGGTGATTAGGATATTAGTGCTGCGGAGCTCTCAGATCCGACTCCCTACTCCATGCAGCTTCAGACCACGCCCCCCGATGAACCAATATTGAGTCAGGAAGGCTATGTTTTCACTTTCCCTGGACCAAAACTATTGGTGTTCATGAAAGGTTGGTAAACATGTGTCCAGCTAAACGTTTAATACACAGTGACCACACACATCCAAGGTTCAAAACGGAAAATACAGAGAGGCATTCAGCTCATAAAGTCACCTGCTTGATGGCCAAATTGTGCAATAAATTAATATATTGTATTTTTCTTATTAAAACATAAATCAGAGAATATGGTAAGATCAGTGTCCAGTTCACCAGCTATATAAACTATTAAAATGCATGTTAGCTTTTTTACTAAACATATTTATATACAGTATCTTACAAAAGTAAGTACACCCTTCACATTTTTGTAAATATTTTATTTTATCTTTTCATGTGACAACACTGAAGAAATGACACTTTGCTACAATGTAAAGTAGTTAGTGTACAGCTTGTATAGGGATCAGTTCACACCACATGCAGTCCAGTGCATTTTTTTCTGCATCAAAAACGCATGGAAAGTAGGTTATATGGTTTCCAATGGAATAGTTCACTCCAGTGCAGTCAGTTCCAGGGCTTTCCAGTTTCAGAGAAAAAAAGTAGAACATATTGCATTTTACCTGCACTGGACTGTACTGGAACGCAGTAAAACGCATCAAAAATGCACTGAAACACACTGGAATGCACTGGAACGCATCAAAAATGCACTGGACCCTAGTATAGTGAAAAAAAACAGGAAAAAAAGCACCTGGAATGCATACAGAAATGTATCAAAAACGCACTGGAACGTGTCAAAAGTGTTTTTATGGTGTGAACCAGCCCTTACAGTGTAAATTTGCTATCCCCGCAAAATAACTCAACACGCAGCCATTAATGCCTTAACCGCTGGCAAAAAATTGAGTACACCCTTAAGTTAAAATGTCAAAATTGGGCCCAATTAGCCATTTTCCCTCCCAGTGTCAAGTAACTCGTTAGTGTTACAAGGTCTCAGGTGTGAATGGGGAGCAGGTGTGTTAAATTTGGTGTTATCACTCTCTCATACTGGTCACTGGAATTTCAACATGGCACCTCATGGCAAAGAACTCTCTGAAGATCTGAAAAAAAAAGACTTGTTGCTCTACATAAAGATGACCTAGGCCAGTGGTTCTCAACTCCGGTCCTCGGGACCCACCAACAGGCCAGATTTTAAGTATTACCTTGGGGAGATGCAGACTAGAATACTGCAATCACTGAGCAGCAAATGATATCACCTGTGATGCATTTCAGTTATCCTGAAAACCTGGCCTGTTAGTGGGTCCCGAGGACAGCAGTTGAGAACCACTGACCTAGGCTATAAGAAGATTGCCAAGACCCTGAAACTGAGCTGCAGCACGGTGGCCAAGATCATACAGCGGTTTAACAGGACAGTTTCCACTCAGAACATGCCTCGCCATGGTCTACCAAAGAAGTTGAGTGCACATGCTCAGCATCATATCCAGAGGTTGTCTTTGGGAAATAGAACGGATATTATATGGTTTTAGAACGGATCAGTGCCCATCAACACAGCCTGATCAGTGCCCATCAATGCAGCCTCACCAGTGCAGTGCATGCTCATCAATGCAGCCTGATCAGTGCAGCCTCACCAATGCAGACAGTGCCCATCAGTGCAGCCTGATCAGTGCCCATCAATGCAGCCTAACCAGTGCATTCCCCATCAGTGCAGCCTGATCAGCACCCATCAGTGAAGCCTGATTAGTGCCCATCAGTGCGGCCTGATCAGTGCCCATCAGTGCGGCCTGATCATTGCCCATCAGTGCAGCCAGCACCCGGCCGGCCCCGGCAGCCTACAGTTTGAGACATGCTACATCCCATGATACCCTGCCTGGCTGCCTCTGGACTCCTGGGAGGTGGGAGTTGTAGTCCGGTTACACTGTTGAGTTCCTCCCACCCCCAGGAACTTGATCGTGGCCGGACTACAATTCCCATAATGCAGAGCACAGCAGACGGCCAGCCAGTCAGCGGCTGACACAGCCCGGACCATCCGCAGTGCACACCGCAGCACAACTCAAAAAAAAAAAAGACATGCAGCGCACAGCGGCTGTCTTAGAAAGAAGTTAGGTGGCGTGGGGGGGGGGGGGGTTTCCACCCTGCCCCCCGGCCCAGCCCGCCCCTGGCTGCATGCGGTGTTCCAACATGATAACGACCCCAAACACACCTCCAAGACAACCACTGCCTTGCTAAAGAAGCTGAGGGTAAAGGTGATGGACTGGCCAACCATGTCTCCAGACCTAAACCCTATTAAGCATCTGTGGGGCATCCTCAAATGGAATGTGGAGGAGCGCAAGGTCTCTAACATCCACCAGCTCTGTGATGTCATCATGGAGGAGTGAAAGAGGACTCCAGTGGCAACCTGTGAAGCTCTGGTGAACTCCATGTCCAAGAGGGTTATGGCAGTGCTGGAAAATAATGGTGGCCTCACAAAAAATTGACACTTTGGCTCAAATTTGGACATTTTCACTTAGGGGTGTACTCACTTTTGTTGCCAGCGGTTTAGACATTAATGGCTGTGTGTTGAGTTATTTTGAGGGGACAGCAAATTTACACTGTTATACAAGCTGTACACTCACTACTTTACATTGTAGCAAAGTGTCATTTCTTCAGTGTTGTCACATGAAAAGATAGAATAACATATTTACAAAAATGTGAGGGGTGTACTCACTTTTGCGAGATACTGTATATTTTTATGATTCACATACATTTGTCACACTCTGTAGCCATAGTGGTGACACTGCCATTGGATTTTGCAACCTTGCTGCTTCCCTGTTCTCTCCTCTAAGAAACCTCTCTCCATAACAGCACCTTAAACATTCTTTATTTGTGATATCTACTTGTCTATTACAAGAATCCTGCAGTATACTGGACTGTTGAAAAATATCAGAAAGACAGATTTCAGGCACCTTTTAAATGGTTCAATGATTTTCTCATTTAAACACAACATAGTTAGAGGGGGCTTCTAGCTCCACTTTAAAAACTATACTACTGGGCTTGTACATTTTTTTTGTAGCAATGCTGCCATCTATTGGACAAAAGTGATAATTATTACAACGTATATACTGTAAAAACTGCTAAAAGACCTGTGAATCGGCACTGCAAAGACAACCAAAGTACATTACCGAATGGAAAATGTAGAGTGATGAATTCAACAAAATTCTCACATCACAGAGTTATTAAAGAATTAAAAAAAAAACATGGAGTGTAAAGCAACTTTTTACTCAAAACATATTTTTTTACATAGAGTGGGAAAGGATTACAATTCTCAAGTTTAAGACAAAGTCTTATTGAGGAGATTTCCCTCTTACTTCTCAGTCTGTCTAACAGCTGCTGCTCAGGAAGTGAAGGGACATCTCCCCAACAGAGCACTGCACCCTGAGCCCACCCAGTTGTGTGACAATAGCAAATTAATATTCGCTATGGTCTTCTTGATTCTCCTCCCGGCCAATCAGGAAGCGGGTCCTGAGACCTGTCACCCGATTAACCAAGAGGAGAAGCGATCCTATAGGGCACAGAGGAGGAGGGAGGAGACGCAGGGGAAGCCCCCATGAAGCCGAGGAGGAGGAGACGCAGGAGAAGCCCCCGTGAAGCCGAGGAGGAAGAGACGCAGGGTGTGCCACCACCCGAAGGAAGTGCTGCCCACAACCTAGATGGGGTAAGTGCGGGGCTGGTACCCGACAAAGGGGGGGTGGCATTGGGTGGATTTTTTGCTGCCCCCGCCCCCCATACCACCACTGGAAGAACTCACTTAGGACAACATGGTTTCTGTTCCAAGACCCCCTGGCAATCTCATCTAAACCATTCCCAATTTTTTTGGGGGGGCAGCCCTTACCTAAGGTCTTATTCCAGGAAGAGTGCTTGGTCACAGATCACCAAGGTTGCCTTTTTATCCAGTTGTGGGAATGACTTTTTGAATGTGCCAAGCCAGCCTAGAAGACCAGTGTACACAACTGATTTTGATAACAAAATGATTTTTATTAGTGTTATGTTATTCACCCAAAATTCACAAAAAAGTAGTGTTAGAGCATAAAGAAAAGAAAGGGTACATGCAAATCCTTATGATGACTGGGAGTTTTTATAACTGAAAATTATTTCTCTATGGGCTTTATTTCTGAATAGATGGGCAAATTTCATATAAAATTCCAGCAAATAATTATATATTTAAAATATACATAGTGGCTACTGGTGGCTAAACATATTACCTACCTATATTTCTTCAATGGGGAGGGCCTTTAAAAAAGGAGGGAAGAGGAAAAAAAAAAAAAAAACATCACTGAACACAAGCAGAGACAGCATATCCAAGTAAACGTGTTTAAATATACAGTAAGTATGAATTCATAAAGTGTTAGCACTACAAGAGAGCTTTGGCGTTAGACATACTGTATGTACAAGAAAAGGATCACTCACCTGCATTACTGCACAGCATCTTATTTCTACTTGTGTGCATGACCCCCTCACTCTGCAAGTCATCCATCCATCATTTTCAAAAGGTCCAAATGTAACAGGGTGTAGTCCTACATTGTTTCTCTCTAGTAAAGTTCTTTCTAGCTCTTCTAGTTTCCTTTTTTTACCACCAGATGTCCCCACATGTCCTTAGTTCCTCAACCACTTCAGCCCCTGAAGGATTTACCCCCCTTTTTTGACCAGAGCACTTCTTAACCACTTCCATCCCGCACAAATTCCAGCACTCCTCTCCTACGTGTAAAAATCATAATTTTTTTACTAATAAATTACTTAGTACCCCCAAATATTATATATATATATATATTTTTAGCAGAGACCCTAGGGAATGAAATGACAGTCATTGCAACTTTTTATGTCACACGGTATTTGTGCAGCAATTTTTCAAACACAATTTTCTGGGGAAAAAAAACACTTTCATGAATAAAAAACAAAAAAAAAAAACAAAACAGTAAAGTTAGCTAAATTTTTTGTATAATGTGACAGATGATGTTACGCTGAGTAAATAGATACCACACACTTTCAAATTGCCCACACTCGTGGAATGGCGCCAAACTTCAGTACTTAAAAATCTCCATATGCGACGCTTTAACATTTTTTACAGGTTATCTGTTTAGAGTTACAGAGGAGGTCTTGGACTAGAATTATTGCTCTTGCTCTAATGTTCACGGTGATACCTCACATGTGTGGTTTAAATGTCGTTTACATATGTGGACGCGACTTACGTATGTGTTCACTTCTGCACGCGAGAATGCAGGCTGGGGACGCATTCACTTTGTTTATTATTATAATTTTTTTTAATTTTTACACTTTCCCTTTAAAAAAAAGTTTTTGATCACTTTTATTCCTTTTTACAAGGAATGTAGACATCTCTTGTAGTAGGAATAGTGCGTGACAGGTCCTCTTTATGGAGAGATGTGGAGTCTATAAGGTCTATAAGACCCCCACATCTCTCCTCCAGGCTGGAAAGCATCAGATAAATAAAAAAAAATGAACAATCTCATGTTTCAGCCGAGTCCCTTGCTTGGTTTACTTCGGCCGGCCCGGACGTGACGTCATAACGTTCTCAGAGGGTCATAGAGATTGCCGGGGACCATCTGTCCCTCGGTTTTCTCTATGACTTTCATCCGGCACCTGTGAATTCCTTCTCTGGCCCTCCGATTGCATGGGCGATCCCAGAGAAGCACTGGTGGGCGGTGGGAGGGGAGGGACGTCCCCTCCCGCCTCCTGTAAGGACGATCAAGCGGCTGAACAGCCGCTATGATTGTTCTTATGGTGAAGGGAATCACCAGCTGAAAAAAATTATATTTGCATGATGCCTGCAGCTGCAGGCATAATTCAGATACCACCACTAAGGCCTCATACACACGGACGTTTCTTAAAAAATAAACAAAATGTCGGGCCCGACATCAAGGAAAAAAAAAGGCGTTTTTCGGCGTTATGCATCGGCGTAAGTGAGCGTCCGAGTCAATAGGCGTTTTTTATAAAAAAATCATCCCTCTGCTATTTTTCAACCTAAAAACGTTTGCATCAAAAAACGCCGGTTAACGCCGGTACGGCGTTAGATGGCGTTAGTTGGCGTTAGTGAGCGTTTTGCAGCGTCGGCGTCAAAAAACGCCAAAACGTTACAGCCTCAGAACGCACTGGCCGTGGGTTCTAGTTTCAGCTCACTAACGCCGACGCCATCTACAGCTCAAAAACGTTGGCGTTTTTATGGGGCCATTGACTAGGCTTCATACACACGGACGTTTTTTGATGCCGGCGTTTTCTGGCGTTTTTTGCAGCTCTCCATGTTAGTCAATGGCCCCATAAAAATGCCAACGTTTTTGGCATTTTTTGACGCCGACTCCGCAAAACGCCAACTAACGCCAACTAATATTGTACCGGCGTTAACCGGCGTTTTTTGACGCCAACGTTTTTAGGTTGAAAAATAGCAGAGAGATGATTTTTTGAAAAAAACGCCTATTGACGCTGACGCTCACTAACACTCACTAACGCCGATGCATAACGCAGAAAAACGCCAATTTTTTTTCCTTGACGTCGAGCCCGACGGTTTGTTTATTTTTTAGGAAACGTCCGTGTGTATGAGGCCTAAAATTGGAGGACGTCATATGACAGCCTATGGAAGAGGTTAAATTTTGGCACTGCGCTGTTTTAACTGGTAATTGCGCAGTCATGCAATGCTGTACCCAAACAAAATTTGTGTCCTTTTTTCCCACAAATAGAGGTTTCATTTGGTGGTATTTGATCACCTCTGGGATTTTATTTTTTGTGATATAAATGAAAAAAAGACAAAAATTTTGAAAAAAAAAATATTTTCTAATTTATGTTTTTTAAAAAATCCAATAAAATCTATTTTAGTCATACATTTAGGCCAAAATGCATTCAGCCACATGTCTTGGGTAAAAAAAAAAGGCATGTTGAGTCCATGGAATATTATATATATATATTTTATAATGTAATTTTCCTGAAACTTGTGGCAAAATATAAAATATTCCATGGACTCACCATGCCTCTCAGCAAATTTATGCCCAACATTAGAAGCTTATGCCACGCATCACCCACTCTTCTAATCACTTGAACCATCAAGTCCTTTCTGACACTTTTTGTTTACATGAAAAAATATTTTTTTTTCTGCTAGAAAATTACTTTGAACCCCCAAACATTATATATATTTATTCAAGCAGATGCCCTACAGGTTAAAATGGTAGGATTTGCAATTTTTTGTACAAAGTATTTGTGCAGCGATTTTTCAAACGCAATTTTTTGGGAAATAAACACTTTTTTGAATTTTAAAGCACAAAAACACACTATATTGCCCAAATGTTTGGTGAAATATAAAAGACGATCTTATGCCGAGTACATAGACACCAAACACGTCATGCTTTAAAATTACGCACACCCGCGGCAACAAACTGTATACATTTTTAAAAGCCTTTACAGGTTACCACTTTAGATTTACAGGGGTCTACTGATGGAATTACTGCCGTCGATCTGACGTTCGCGGTGATACCTCACATGCATGATGCAATTACTGTTTACATATACGAAACGAAACCAATGCTTGCATCCACCTTTGCGCGTATGCACTGGGATACAGGGGTGCTTTATTTATTTTTAATTATACATTTTGCTTTTTATTTTATTTTACACTGTCTCTTTCATTTTATTTTTGTTTTTTATCATTTTTATTATTATCACAGGGAATGTAAATATCCCCTATGATAGCAATATGTAGTGACAGGTACTCTTTTTTTGAAAAATTTGAACTTAATTTGGGACTCATCAACACAGACAACTTCATTGGGAATAAACAAAGTTGCAAATTGTTGGTTGAAGTGGTTTACGGGGAGCTGAATTGTGTGGAGCCGGGGTCACCCCGAGGACATTGTCAATGAAATGCATGAACCGCAAGATTTGCTCATATCTAACCCTGGTCATGGAAGCAGAGAACATGGGCATATGGTGAATTGGGTCAGTGGACCAATATGACCGCAACTCAACCTTTTTAGTTATGCCCATGAGGAGGGATAGGCCCAGAAAAGTCTTAAATTCGGGAACCGTAATATGTTTCCAGTCAAATTCTCTGGCAAGGGTCAAATGGGGATTTGCGGCGATAAATTGACCAGCATATAAATTGCTTTGGTCCACAATAGATCTGTACAGATCTTCCGTGAAAAACAGCTCGTAAGATTCAAGGGTACTAAAATCCGCTGTTTCCACCTGAATTCAAGGTTGGCAAGTGAATGGGGGAAGTACGAGCGCTGCAGTAGTGGTGGGCTGCCAATCAGGGTTTGCAAGCGCATCAGGAAGGGCACTATGGGCTCTATGGACCTGTCTTTGAATTCTTGGTGGTTGTAGGGCACTGCTTGTGCTAACCACCGCATAAGTTTGAACTGCACTTATGTGCACTTACTGCACCTGCCGTGCTAAACACACGTTCAGACAATACACTGGCTGCAGGGCAGGCCAGCACCTCCAAGGCATAAAGGGCAAGCTCAGGCCATGTGCCCAATTTGGAGACCCAGAAGTTGAATGGGGCAGACCCATCAGTCAGTACGTGTAGGCATGTGCACACATACTGTTCCACCATGTTGCTGAAATGCTGCCTCCTGCTAAGACGTTGCCTATCAGCTGGTGGTGCTGTTTGTGGTGGCGTGCTGCTGACAAAGCTTTTCCACATTTCGGCCATTCTAACCCTGCCTTCTGAGGTGCTGGTGGTGCCACAGCTGTGTTGGTGACCTCTTCCTCCTCCTCCTCCTCTGCCTTTGCCTTCTGCTTCCACTGAGCCCCCAGCGTCATTTGGGAATGCCCTCAGCAGCACGTCTACCAGAGTGCCCTTGTAGTCGCGCATCTTCCGATCACGCTCCAGTGAGGGAATTAAGGACAGCACGTTGTCCTTGTACCGGGGATCCAGCAGGGTGGTCACCCAGAAATCGGCACAAGTTACAATGTGGGCAAATCGGCTGTCATTGCGCAGGCACTGCAGCATGTAGTCGCTCATGTGTGCCAGGCTGCCCAGAGGCAAAGACAAGCTGTCCTCTGTGGAGGGTGTATCATCTGTGTCCTCCGTATCCCCCCAGCCACGCTCCAGTGATGCCCACGAGCTGCGTTGGGTGCCACCCTGCTGTGAACACGGTTCCTCCTCCTCCTCCTCCTCATCATCATCCTCGTCCTCCTAATCCTCTAGAACTGTGCCCTGGCTTAAACATTTTTTACCTGGCCTATGCTGGTGCAGGAACCCACCCTCCGAGCCACTTGTGAATGACTGGCCTGATAACCGTGGAAATGACCCCTCTTCCTCCTCCTCCTCCTCTTCCTCCTGTGCCACATCCTCTTCCATCATCACCCGAAGTGTTTTTTCAAGGAGACATAGAAGTGGGATAGTAACGCTGAGAACAGCATCATCGGCACTGGCCATGTTGGTGGAGTACTCGAAACACCGCAATATGGTACACAGGTCTCGCATGGAGGCCCACTCGTTGGTGGTGAAGTGGTGCTGTTCCGCAGAGCGACTGACCCATGCGTGCTGCAGCTGAAACTCCACTATTGCCTGCTGCTGCTCGCACAGTGTCTCAAGCATGTGTAAGGTGGAGTTCCACCTTGTGGGCACGTCGCATATGAGGCGGTGAGCAGGAAGGCCGAAGTTCCACTGCAGCGCAGACAGGTGAGCAGTAGCAGGGTGAGAACGCTGAAAGCGCGCACAGACGGCCCGCACTTTCTGCAGCAGCTCGGACATATCCGGGGAAGGTT
>BLSH010560098.1:415174-442105 GCA_018402905.1 Glandirana rugosa | reverse complement strand
CCGTGCAAGGAGACAGGAAAGACCGTTATCTTAATTGTCCGCGAGACTTTTTAATTCCTTCAACATCGAAACATCTATACTTTCTGAGAGTACGGGAATTTCACCAACGTATGAGAGGATAACAAAAGTCGATTCCTTCGACTGTAGAATCGGCGACGGACTAGACGTTGGCGGTACTACGATGCGTACGCTAAGTAGTGTTGTGGTGGGTGACCTACCAGGCGGTCAGACCAACTCTCGTGTTAGTTCCTCTGTCGATCGTAAGAAAAAAAAAAAAAAACTGTGATAGCTTAGTTACCCATCTGTTGGCGAATTCTCAACTTAGTTAGGACTTCCTTAATTTTTCAGAGCGCCTGTTAATTCTATTGCCAGAAAGGACAGAGGAACGTGCCTCATCTAGGATGATTGTGGCACGGATTGCCTAGGCCATCCAACAGGCTCGGAGAGCCAGGGGGCTTGGCTGCTTTGGAGGTACTGTCTGCTCGTTTGACCAGGCATGGGTTTACATCTTGAGCAGATTCACGGTATTTGATTCCCAAAGTAGTCGATAGGGAATCCTTGTGGTCCTCATTCAATACGTTTATGGCTCATTGTTGTGTAGAGTCTGCTTCTTTATCCTCTGATTATTTTGGCTTGCAGGTCTTGTCGGTGACGATGCAAATTAAAACCTTTGGGGTGACATTGCCCGCCCACTGGGTGTATAGCTAGTTAATTCCCAGACGTATGCTGCCATGGAGTCTGTCAGGAAAACGGAAAATTTCCTATCAAATACTTACCGTAATTTTCCTTTCCTGATGGACTCCATGGCAGCAGGAGTCCCACCCCAATGTCTTGAGGAGGCTAGTTACGGAACACGGTCTCCGGCTCAGAGCAAAGATTTATGGGAGTGGGGTCCTATAGGGGAGGAGTGGAGGCGGGGTTAACCCAGACGTATGCTGCCATGGAGTCCATCAGGAAAGGAAAATTACGGTAAGTATTTGATAGGAAATTTTCCGTTTTTTGCCCCACAAAAATCTAAAATTTCTATATCCTTTTTCAATATTGTATAACTAAGGGATGAGATGCCAATGACTCTCAGACACCCAGCAATTGTTTAAATACCTATAAAGTATACCCACATAACCTATAAACAACTAAAATAAAAACAGTGAAGTGCTACCTATAATAACATCAAAACAAATAAATAATAGTAAGTAATGTGTATACTGCCACCCTGTGGCTAGATATCACTGTGATTACAATTGCACAGCAATCAATACATAATCCTGTTACTGAGGCAACATGAAGAATGTACATTGAATAAATATACAGTAAGTCCATCAGTGATTTGCACCACGTGATATTAATCAAACATTAGTCCTTTAATGTGTTAGCACACACTTCATCTGTAATAATAGGAGAAAAATCCTCAGTAAAATAATAGAAGAGAAATCCTCAGTGAAAGCATGCTGACCTTCAAGGTGCAATGAGCCTTCCACCAGTCCACTTATGCGCTCACTTCCCTATGCGACCCTAATTGGGTGTAATTTTGCTTTCCCCTCAGGGGTTAAATCCTCCTGGCCGGTGGCTGCTCAGATACCCCTTGGGCTCTCACTCAACCCAGATAGGAATGATCCCTATACGAACATATGAATGAAAGGAACTAAATAGTGCTTTATCGCTTTAAAAGTAATATATTTATTAAAAAGGAAAATTGGCACTCACATATACATGTGCACAGCCTCCGGTGCACTTGGGCAATACAGTCTATCACATCTGGGTTGCACGGTTCCCCTGCAATCCCCTCACTGTCTGTATACTCCTCGGCTGCAAGAACCTACAGGTCCCGATCAGAAGGGTTGAACAATTACAAAATGACTTTGCTGAATAAATGGGTCTATAGAAAATATGCAAAAATTGCTCTGGTCCATAGGGGGTGTACAGGTGTGAGAGCTGAAGTGGTTAAACTAGAACTCCATTGCTCAGGTGACCAATATAAGCAAATACTGTACTTTGGAGTAAAGGTTTCCAAATTTCCATTAGAAATCATTCAATATAAATGACTCCTATATTGCACCACCTTGTGGTCATTTACAAAATTACTCCCTTATACTAGTAGATAAGAAAAAGTAAAAAGAGAAGACATGCTAGCAACAAAAAAGCCCATCCATACTGTACTATCCTTTTATTGACATACAGCCAATGAATTTTGCGTTTCATAAAAATAGAAATAAATGGTAGAAAATTTTATAAGCTGAAAAAATAACTCCAAAAAAGCATCCATTATAATTCTCTCACCACAGGTTATTTTAAATTAACAGCTCCTGAACCTCTCCTTTTTTCTCTCGCTTTTGTTTGTTTGGAATGGGCAGCAAACTTTGCAGTTTTGTGCTCTGCTTTATGAACACTACAAATCCCATAGTCCAAAGTCCCTAATCCATCTTGGGAGCGAGGGTGGCTACGTTCCTACATACAGTGGGACCATAGAAAAAATGTAGCCACCCTCTAACAGGAAGTAAGTTTACATCAGCAAAAAAGAAAGACATTTGCAGACTGTAGGAGGCTGAGAGCAACAGAAGGTACTTATCTGAGTTAGTAATACACTTGAATATCACTTTTTTTAGCCAGAGTTTAGTGTCACTTTGGGGCTAGATTCACGTTTTCATGTGCATGGTCATGTGTTCTTCTATGCATGATCTAAATCATGCATTTTCATGCTCCGCCATTGTCATCAATAGGCCCTTTAATGTGCACTAATGCATTAAAAACATCAATGTGTCGCACAGATGTGGACAAGAACCATTTGACCAGTTGCCGATCACCTGCCGTGGCTTGACGGCGGCAACTTGGCTTGATATCGCAAAATGCCGTCACCTGACGACAGCAGCGAGATCGCAGATCGTAAGCGCATGCGTGCCACCGGAGGTGCGCTCGCGCGCTCACTGTGTTACCGGGGAGCCAGGGAGCGGGTAAGGCGGACTCAATGTCTGCCAGCTACCCGCGATTGCTCCCCAGCAGTGACAGAATGGAGGTCCGTGTAAGTAAACAATGGATCTCTGTTCTAACAGAGGGGGAAGGGATGTGATCACAGGCTCCCTGTATACGGGAGCCACGATCTCTCTCCTCCCCCACTCAGCCCAGCCCCCACACAGTTAGTAACTAATACCAGGGAACACAGTTAACCCCTAGAGTGCTCCCTACTGTTAACCTCTTCCCTGCCAGTGACATTTACACAGTAATCAATGCATTTTCAATCAATGGTCCCAAAAAGGTGTCAAAATTGTCCAACATGTCCGCCGCAATGTCGCAGTCCTGCTAAAAATCGCAGATCGCCTTTACTGGTAAAAAATTAAAAGAAAACATAAAAACCCCATAAATTAATTCTCATAGTTCGTAAACGTGGCAACTTTTGCGCAAACCAGTCAATATACGCCAATTGCTATTTTTTTTTTTTTTTTACCAAAAATATGAGGAAGAATATATATCGGCCAAAACTGATGAATAAATTTGTTTTTTTTACATATTTTTTTTTGGATATGTATTTTAGCAAAAAGTAAGAAACATTATTTTTTTTTTTTTCTTGCAAAATTGTTGCTCTTTGTTTGTTTATAGCGCAAAAAATAAAAACCGCAGAGGTGATC
Source organism: Glandirana rugosa (assembly GCA_018402905.1). Lineage (NCBI taxonomy): Eukaryota > Metazoa > Chordata > Amphibia > Anura > Ranidae > Glandirana > Glandirana rugosa. Next base: position 438,485 of record BLSH010560098.1, on the reverse strand, counting down.
AGATACCACCAAAAGAAAGCTCTAATTGTGGGAATAAAAGGACATCAACTTAGTTTGGGTACAACGTCGCACGACCGCGCAATCGTCAGTTAAAGCAACGCAGTGCCAAATCGCAAAAAGTGCTCTGGTCCTAAAGGGGGAAATCCTTCCGGGGCTGAAGTGGTTAAAACAATTGCTAAACTATCTACATACATTTATGTGTGTTAAAGAGTACAGGTGTGAATGGGCCCAACTGCACATTTGCACGCTAACAATAGATTGTTTTCGCCCTTTTCATCTCTTTTACAGGTTAGTGCTGCTGATCTACTTCAGCCTCTTTCAGTCACTTAAAGCATTTTTTACCCTCAACACTTCATATTCTTGATATGTGCCTGCTGTACCATGTACTTGTATGAGAAAGTATCCTGTTCTCTTTGTATTGCTTCCTTTATGTGAAATCCCTGGTGTTCCTGCCAATCCCTCTGCTTTCCTATTAAAAACTGACCACACTAAGCAGGACAACACACTGTGATCAGTTCTCTAGCTATGCTGAGAACTCAGTGTACTCTCCTGCAATGATCAGACCTGTCCTGACACACCTCTGCTGCACAGCCATTCACTGGGAAGCTTAGTGTGCTGCTGCTTCTCCTCCCCCAGCTCTTAAGCAGCTGAGAACATAGAGAATGTGATCACTTATAAAAAAGGAAAAAAGGTGTTTGTAATGTATTTTTATATCTATACAAAAATGTTTTACCTTTAATTCCTATTTTAAACTGAATGTGTTGTTTTACAAGGTGATCGTTTAAAATCACTTTAATGTCTACACACATTTGCTCTACTGTTAGTTGAACATCATTAGTCAGGACCAGCATACTGAATGTGACAACTGTGGACCATACTTGCACAATGTGTATTTGTTTGCACAGCCACTTGGACCCCCACAAGGGCTGTTGGTGAAACATAGAATTGAGGGACAACTTTCACTTTACAACAAGAAGTGCCGGAAAGAACCTTTATGGCAGGTTCACATTAGATTATATTAACAAAAGCTAAAGATTTATAAAGATTGAGACCTCGTTCACATTAACTGCGGCTTTGAAATTTTGCGACTTTATCTGAAATCACACAATTTCAAAGCCGCATGTCAGTGCGACTTCAGGTGCAACTTGGAAGACATCTGTGCGGCTTCATGCACAGCTGTTCTTACAAGTCGCACCCCAAATCGCCAAAAGTAGTGCAGGAACTACTTTTTCAAATCAATGAGGTACCGCACCAATTTGAACAGTTCGATTGCTAGCAATAGGATGCGACTTGTCATGCAGTTTGACCTGTCAAATCGCATGGCAAGTCGCTCCAATGTGAACGAGGGCTTAAAGCAACTTTTAAAATCATATTGACTCATTGAAGCTTATATGAGATTTTAGTAAATGGGCTTCAAATAAGCTGCAGAACTGCTTAAATGTTGTTAAAGCAGTATTAAACCCAAAAGCAAACATTTATTATAGCACAGGTTACTAATTCCTTTTTTAGGCTTTCTTTGATTTTTATCTGGTTATCCAGCCAGTAGTCTGTGGTTTTTCATAAGCTCAAGCTCTTTAGAAGAATGTATCAGTTTACGTGGAAGAGACAAGCCACTGGCAGTGAAGGGGTTAACCTGCAGGGGGCGCTCTAAGGGTTAACTATGTTCCCTGGGCGTGTTCTAACTGTAGGGGGACTGTCCTGGCTGGGGAAGGGAAGTGGTCACAGCCTTCGTATACAGGAAGGCTGTGATCACAGCCCTTCCCCCTCACACAGAACGGAGGTCCGTGTTTACATACACGGACCTCCGTTCCTTCGCTCCGGGGGGACCATCGCGGGTAGCTGGCTGCAATCGAAGCCGCCGCACCTGCTCCCTGGCCCTCCCCGAACACAGTGAGCGCGCGCGCGCTCACTAGGCTCGTGAGCGCGGCCGCCGTCATATGACGGCGATTTGCGCTCACGAGCCACCTTGCCGCCGTCAATTGCCGATCGGCGGTCGGCAAGGGGTTAAAGAGAAACAGTAAAAATGAAAAATTCATTTAACAATAGTGCCTGGGGGTCCCCTTAGTCTGCCTGTAAAGTGGCGCATCTGTACCATGTATAGAACCTTCTGCAGCAATAATGACATTTATAAAGAAAAAAAATACATTTAAATTTCCGGCAATACAATACCATTTCCGGCAATGCAAAAATGTTGTATTTACCCTTGGCATGCACTGTATGTATTGTCAGTTTAAACAGCTCATTATGGACCGTGCTGACACATTGCCAACAGAATAGACAATTTTTTCATTATTGGTCCTTTGGATTTGTATTTTTCTGTGGGATAATCCCTCAGTTTTCCTGCCTGGCACCCCAGGTACCTTATACCTCTGTGCAGATATGTATAGGGTAATATATCTGCATTTAAAGTGGCTGTTAAGCCATGCAACAACCTTATTACCAATCCCTTCTGCTATGTTAAAAAATGTCCCCAGTGCATTTGTTTTTTGTTTTTTTAAATGCCGTTATGTACCTGATTTCGGAGTGCCGATCAGCGCTCACATGACCGGCTGCCTCTCTCCTCTCTCGATCTGACAGCAAAGTGGGCGGGGCTGGAAACCCTCGCTGACGTCAGCCAGGAGGAGGAGAGAGGCGTCTGGTCACGTGAACACAGATTGGCGCTCTGAAATCAGATACACAGCAGCATTTTTAAGAAAAAAACAAATGCACTGGGGACATTATTTAGCATAGCAGAGTGGACAGAGCTGACAGGCAGGGAGGGGAGGGAGAAAGAGGATGGGGGAGAGGAGAGACAACGGATGACGGAGGCACCTAAACTGACCACGGTGTCTGGGCTCAGCAGCCATGATAAACAGTGGTCATTTTACAGGGGGGGTGGCATAGCCAGACAGGATCAGCCAGGTTTTTTAGGTGATAGAAGGGGCCAAATTGCACAGCACAAGCACTGTGCTGTATAACATGCTTTAAGGTAACAGGATCCATTTTTTTTTTCTTTAGGGTAACAAACATGTTAAGCTTTACAAACAAGCATATTTAATTTGTACTGCAAAATATACCCGCCAGTTTAAAAAAATGAAGGAACTTTATGCTCCTTGCTGGTTTATGTTAGCTGCCTCTTTACCTTCAATATTGCAAGTCTATACACATTTCTTCTTACACTAAATGTATTTAGCTTGATTGGCAAATTATACAAACAATTATCGACCACCGCCTGTGACCGGTACCACATCCCTAGTAAGACATGGAAGAAAAAAGTACTGGAGTGAAAAACCACAGTGAAAGTTATGGGACTTTAGAGGTACTCGGTCAGAACCCTCTCTGAATGATCAGACTCACGTGAAAATTAATCAAATATACAAAATTTATTGATACAAATAAAACATATAATAACCCACATCTAAGTGAGGAAAAACAACAATATATATATAGAAAAGTGTATCAGACATAAAAGATAACCCGAAGGGTCTGGCTGCTCCCTGTCGATAATGATGAAAAATATCCAAAATGACTAGGAAGCAAATAGTAAATGAGCAGGAAACGTCCTCCCAACGCGTTTCACCTGATGTGGCTTCTTCAGGGGAGAAGGGACAAAAACCCACTACGGGTGTATGTATCCTTAGACTGTAAAATCAGAGAGAAGACACTCCATGTGATATCATGGCCAACCTCGGACATTGCAAATGTATGAATATCTTGCTACAGACGGAACTGCATAAATCAGTATCCTGCTTAGACCAACAGTGGAGTGGGGTCTGTGTTTAGCAGGTTCCAGGGGTTCCAGCAGGGTCACAGAGGTATACCAACAGAGAACAATATGCCTGCATATGATGTGCTGTGTCAAGAGAGCAACGCCCAGTCAGATGCAGCTCCTACATTAAGAACAGGAACATATCCTGGACATAGGGCGGTAATTCTACAGCCCAAAAGGAAAGGTCCGGTGGTGTGTGGATGAAAGTGTAATCATCTGATAGGCAGGACACGATTATCGGGCCAAAAAATACCTTAGTCAGAAGACCGGAGCGAAAACGTACGGCTCAATATTTCACAGCAATGAAGCGTCTGCCTTGATTGGCAAATTATAAACTACTTGTGTTTTTTACTGTATATGTAAATTCCTAGGTGCCTAGGCTTGTATTATTGCATACGGGTCATCACCAAAGACCCCTACAGTGGGATCTATTGATATAGTACAATTTTTCTTTTCTTTCAAAATGCTACTATCAATATTTTTTTTACATATTATTTATTAGATATCCTGCATGGAATATTTAGCCTATCCTCCAGCCTGTTCTTGGGCTACCCCTGCCATCTTGCTCCAAGGTGGGGACACAGGACTTTACTGCCCCTCTGGTGGATACTGCTACAAGTTTTTAAATGTCTTTCCTGGGCTGCTATTATCTGTACATTGAACCGTATGTAAATAAGAAAAGAGAGGACTTCTTTGTACTGTTACCTGTTTTGGTTTAATTCATATGTATTGGTGACTGTATGTGTATGTTTACCTCTAGAAGTGTTTTCCGTCTGTCTCTACACTAGACATGTGCAATTTGGCATATTCAATCATTCGGAAGCGAAAGACTCTTTTGACGAATACATACGAAAACAAATTTTCAGAAAGAGTGAAAATCCAAAAGACCAAAAACCTGAAAGAACAAAAATATGAAAGAACGAAAATATGAAAGAACTAAAATACGAAAGAATGAAAGACAATTCAACCTACGAGTTTAACGATTCGATTACATTTGGATAATTTAGTTTTTCGTATTTTCTATTATAATTAAACTATTATTATAGTTATTATTATTATTATTTATTATTATAAACTATTAAATTATATGTATTGGAATGTCCTTTCAAATTTGGCTTAAGTAACTGTTCGTGAACGTAACGAATACGAATGCATTCGAAATAATGAATTATCCAAAGTAATGAATGCCGCATCTAAATGAATGGAACGAAACAAATACAAATGCATCCGAAGTTACGAATTATCCAAAGAAACAAATGCCCCATCTAAACGAATGGAATGGAACAATTACGAATGTATCCAAAGTTACGAATAGTTTGAAGCAAGGCTGGCCCAAGACATTGTGCTGCCTGGGTCCTAGAATGAAATGCTGCCCCCCCCCAGCCCCCATAAAAAAATCACGCCCACCAAAAAGCCCCCCCCCCACATCCATTATTTTATATCATGATAATTAAAATTAAATTCATAAGGAAGTCAGATTTACATGCAGCAGCACCTTGTCTATATGCAAAATTATATGACATTCCATTATGTTCAATACCAAGGGGTGGGCTAGGGCAGTAGAGGGTTGGGCTAGGGCAGTATATGGACAGGCTAGGCCAGTATATGGACAGGCTAGGGCAGTATATGGACAGGCTAGGGTAGTATATGGACAGGCTAGCGTAGTATAGGGCCAGGCTAGGGTAGTATATAGACAGGCTAGAGTAGTATAGGGACAGGCTACGGTAGTAAATGGACAGGCTAGGGTAGTATATAGACAGGGTAAGGTAGTATAGGAGCAGGCTAGGGTGGTATATAGACAGGCTGGTATAGTATATAGATAGGCTAGGGTAGTATATAGACAGACTAGGGTAACATAGGGGCAGGCAAAGCGGCCTGGGGAGGCAGTTGTCTGACACAAAACTTGCTCGTCAATTTGCTTGGTAAATAGAAGAGAAGGTGAGATGACATGGTTCAATTTGCTGCCCCTCTCAAAGTGCTGCCTGGGTCCAATGGACCCATGGTAGGGCCGGCCCTGGTTTGAAGTAATGAATGCCGATCATAACGAATGATCCGATAAACTGAAAAAAAAACGAATGAAACGAAAATGAAAATAAACTAATTTTTCGATAGTGCAAATGTCTACTCTACACCCCTGATGAAAGGATAAGATCTTGAAATGCGTCGGGTAATGCATAGAGGACTGCCATCGCGCAGACCATTGTTGGACCATAACTTTTCTTGTATTGACAGTGTACAGTATTTGTTCATGTACAATATTACATATTGCTTACTGTTCTTGCCTTATGGCCTGAATTCTTTTTAACCATTTTTTCAATAAAATTTGTATTTATATACTTTTAATCTAAGATTGAGGTATTTTGACGTGTATATGCCTAAAAAGTCCCGTAGTGGGGAACCATTGTCCTTTTTTCCAATTATATTGGGATGTCAGCATAAACTTTCACTGATCTGACCAATGCCCACTGCTATTTGTCACTAGGCGATGTTCGGGTCAAACTTTTGCACGGCTCAATCCGTTCGCCCAACTCCACTGGTAAGCTGCAATAGAAAACATTTTTGGTTTCGGGTTTAATACCACTTTAAAATCTGCTGAAGTGTGTTAAAAATTAAAAAAAACAGATTTATTTATTTCATTTGTTCATTTCAGGTGTATATATATATATATATATATTGTGAGGGATTAGCTCTTGTGGGGATCACTCTTCCTGGGAAAAAGGCAGTTGAGACAGCAGTTTTCCTGCAGCCAGGTTTATTGGATAAAAGGTTGTATTTCAAAATAAACAACACATAAAGTAAACCCTTGCCATCCAGGCTCTAACTGAACATTTCAAAATACCTCTCTAAACGAGGCTTGTCCCAGGCACCCACAAAACCAAGTGTAGCCATGGTCCCCCTTAGAGGTGGCTGATAGTTGTGGTCCACCTGCCCGCTGCCCTCACGATTTCCACACACCCGGAGTCACTGAACAGGCCGGTACTTTGTTTTGCTGTTTTATTTAGGGGATAAACTTGGATAGGGATAAGGGATGACTGTGGGATGCCCAGAGATTGAACATGGGACCTTCTATATACACCGCTGCTATATACTTCTTCTCCTCCAGCACACTACTTGCTGATCGTTACTCTTCTGCTTTCTCTCTCTCCTGCACTCTACTTAATTCCTGGGCCTGAAAGGAAATGTATCAGACCACCTTGATGCCTCTTCTTCTTCCACCATAGCTAGCACATGGTGAGGCCTGCTGTGGGTAAGGGCTACGGGCTCCCATTTTTGAAGCCACGGGCTCTCGAGGTGTAGGTAAGTACATTGGTGCTAGCCGGGGGTAGGATGGACTATAACTCCCAGCCCATTCATCTTCCAGGCCCCTCCGGTCTAACTCACTGTCCAGTGGCTCTCCTTCCCCTTGCTTGGCGTCTCCGACCTCTACAGACTGTACATTATCCTCTCCCAGCCTGCCTCAGCCTTCTCATCCAACTCCCAGGGGCCGCCACTCACCGACACTGGTGGATCCTTTAAAGAGTCTCCTTTTAATGTAAAACTCTGCTGCTCTCCTGTTTCCTTGTGCCACTTCAGGAGCCGACTCCCAGCTGCACCCAAGCCCCAGGCCTCAAGGTTACCCCCCCAGACTGGGGGCTCCCCTCTCGGATGAGGCCTGATCCACAGCACCGGCTATATCCTCCTCTCTTCCACCCAAACTCTCCTCCCCCCTGCTGGCAGATTGCTGTATTTAAGGAGGCCTGCCCCCTGCAAATCCAACCGGAAAGTGACACCTCCTCATCCATCCCCCTTTCCAGCTCAAAAGGGGAGGAGGGTGCAAGGGGAGTTCCTTACTGCCATCTCTAGCCCTCCCTGAGCCACCCCCCAGCCCAGATGAAAACATTCAGGCCTGCACTCACTGTCAGGCCTGACTAGATGTTACCTCTCCCAACAAAAATCTACAAAAATAGAGCACCTATTACTATGGGGGGGGGGGGGGCGCTACACAAGTTAGTGCAAACCTTTCTTTTAGTCACCTCATAGAGCAGGCTGCCAAGCAGCTCCGCTCCTTTCAGTGTCAGTGTGGCCGAGCGATGTGCAGAGAGGGAGGGGGGAGGAAGAGGGAGTGAGGCAGACAGCAGGGAGAAGATTGAGCCTGCTATACAGCAATGTGGCTGCCCGGCATCTCCACCTCCACCAAGCAGTTCACGCTACACAGTGGAGGGGGAGGAGTGCCTGACCCATGTAGTATACATTGCACAAGTTGGTGAGCTGCTGATCAAAAGTGTAGAATTGTGTGTGTGGGAAGGGAAGGGGGGTGAGTACAGAGATGTGCTAAGGGTGCAGAGGCATACAGGAAGGGGGATGCACACTGCACAGATATATAAGTGAGTACAGAGGTGTGTTAGTGGTTTAAGGGTTGCAGACATTTATAGTGGAGCACATAGATGTGCTGGGGGGTTCAGAGACTTGCTGTGGAGATGAAGAGGTGTGCTAGGGATACAGAAGTGTGTGTGTGTGAAAGGGGGGATGTGTGCAGAGATTTGTGGAAAAGTACATGGATGATCCGGGGGTCACAGACTCATGCAAATGCTTGTTGTTAAAATGGCTTGCTGAGGTGTGCTGCGGGATATAGGGGATGTTGGGAGATGCAAAGGTGTGCTGGGGGTACAGAGGTGGGGGGGCAGAGATGTGCAGCAGAGCGCATGTGCTGAGGTGTGTTAAGGGCATGGAGGTATACTGAAGGGCAAATTCTAGGTGAGCAGAGGTGTGCAAGGGGATACAGAAGTGTGCTGGGGGTGCAGGTGCATGCTGGGGAAGGGAGGGGGGTGCAGAGGCCTGCTAGGGGTAACAAAGGCTTGCTGGGAAGCATGAAGGAATGCTGGGGGTGCAGGTGCATGCGTGTAGAGGTGTGTGGGAGATACAGGCGTGTGCTGGGGGGTGCAGAGGTGTGCAAGGGGGTACAGAGGTGTCCTGGGGTACTGGGAATTGTTGGGGGGGTATGGAGGTATGCTGGGGCAAAGAGGCATGCTAAGGGGTTTGGATGAATTCTGGGGAGCAGAGATGTGCAAAGGGGTACAGAAGTGTGGTAGAGAGGACAGGTGCTGGCAGGTTTGGAGGTGTTCTGGGGCTTCAAAGATGTGATGAGGGGCTACAGAGGTGTGCTAGGGGTACAAAGATGTACTGGGGGTTCAGAGGTGTGCTTGGGGGTATGGGGTGCTCTTGAGGTGCAGAGATATGCTGGGGGAAGTATGCTGGTGGGTATGGAGGTGTGTTGTGCTAGTTGTGAAGCAACTGTAATATTTGTGGAGCATGCTGCAGTATTTGTGGTGAAACAACTGGTAAGGGTTGCACTGTGCAGGGGAGGGGGGTGGTGGGAAGCAAAATGCACCTTTGCCTGTGTGCGAAAATCCTGGCACTGGCCCTGACTCCTGGTACCTTTATTGGGTCACCAGTTTTATGTCTCTGCTTCTCTGGATACTCGGACTCCTCAGTACTGCCCCCTCCCTCTTCAGCCTACTGCAATTCACAGAGTTTTGATCGGGAGTGGCTAATATTGCTGCGCCCAAATACTGTCTGTGAGGAGAGGCGGCTGCTCATAAAGGGCGCAGGGGTGCCGCCCTCCTAATCCATGTGCCCGGCCCTAATCTACGTGCAGGGCTCCAGACACATGGTTTTCAATGGGGTTTGTTTGTTTTTTGAAGCACTTGATTACAGAGTGAGGCTCTAATTCGCCTCAAAAAGGGTGGGATGGGGTACAGTGCCCACCTGCTTGTGTGCCATTAGCAAATTAATATTCGCTAATGTCTTCCTGCTTCTCCTCCTGGCCAATCAGGAAGCAGGTCCTGAGACCCAATTGGCCTGGAGTCTTAAGGCCTGATTGGCCAGGAGGAGATGGGACTGCCAGGACTCAGAGGCCAAAAAAAAATTTAGCACCAGCCACCACTGGGCGGCGCATAATCTGGGGTAAAATGGAGCTACAGAGCCTGGTGCTGGTGGGACCTCCCAAGGAGCAGGAGGACACCAAGCTCAGAGACACATCAAGAAGATCAAGGGCTGCAAATCCCCGGCCTAGATCTGAAGGATGAAGGATCGGGTGAGAGAGACACTAGGAACACCAGGGACACTAGAGAGAGGATACTCAGGGGTGGGGGTGGGGGGCTGGAGAGTTGTCAGAAAAACTGGGGGTAGGGGAGACTGGGGATACCTGAACGCATGTAATGTAGGCAGAGCAGTATGTAGGTGGGGCTTTTTGTGGACGTAACTTCAGTTTGGATGGGGACACAGGGCATCCTATGATCTCATACTGCCTGGGGGCCCCATGAGTTGTCAGTCTGCCCCTGCCCAGGGTAGAGCCAACCCTTGCTTTGTTCCTGGACATTTAAGCACCACCTGAGAGTGGACTCAAGAGGGTCACAAAATCCGGTCCGGAACCAAGCCTGCCAAGGTGGCTGGTAACCCCTGTACTGGATTCCACTCAAAATGAATGTATGTGGGCTGACAGATAGCATCTGTCCAGTCCAGATGCATAACATCACTATATATATATTCACATCACTAAATGTATAGAACTCAGTGAAGCACTGCAATTCTGTCTATGTGCACATAAATAATATAAAAAAAAAAATAACAAATATATATATATATATATATATATATATAACTGTATATGTATATTTATTTTGAGGTGTAAGATCCAATAACCAATCCCTACACCTTTATGACAAATAAAGTGCTAAAACTATGAGAACATTTCATAAATCCTATATATCCAATAGATAAATAAATAAAGTGTTGTGACTAATATATAAACCTAATAATATTCATAAATCCTCTATATCAAAAATTGCAAAAAGTATATATACACAGTATCTCTTTTGTTGCCAGTGGTTTAGACATTAATGGCTGTGTGTTGAGTTATTTTGAGGGAACAGCAAATTTACTCTGTTATACAAGCTGTACACTCACTACTTTACATTGTAGCAAAATGTCATTTCTTCAGTGTGGTCACATGAAAAGATAGAATAAAATATTTACAAAAATGTGAGGGGTGTACTCACTTTTGTGAGATACTGTATATATATATATATGGAAAAAAATCTGTGCATATATGTGCAATTTTTAGGAAATGTTCAATTTTTAGCACTTTATTTGTCATATAGGTGTAGGGATTGGTTACAGGATCTTACACCTCAATATAAATATACATATATATACTTTTTGATTTATGTGCACATAGAAGGAATTGAAGCGCTTCACTAAGTTCTTTGAATTTAGCTATGTGGTGTGGTGTTTGCACCATTTAATGGCAGCTGCTCCAGGATCAGTTTTTTTCTTTTGTTTTTAAAGGAATAATACTGATTTTAGTTGTTGGTGTTAGTGCAGGGATTTTTCAGTATAGTTTTTACAACATTCACATCAGTCCCTGCCCTCTAGGAGCTTACAATCTAAGTTCCCGAACTCACATACATACACATACTAGGGCCGATTTTTAGGCAGGAGACAATTAACTTGACAGCATGTCTTTGGAGTGTGGGAGGAAACCGGAGTACCCAGAGGAAACTCACGCAGGCACAGGGAGAACATGCAAACTCCAGGTAGGTAGTGCTGTTTAATTCTACATGTAGAGAGCTCTGTATATGCACTCTACTGGGGAGCGCACCTAGGATACTATATAATTTAAACATCATTAAAAATCTTTTATGATTAAAAATTATTTATAAAATTGCAATATACAGGAATCTTTTTTAATTGGATAAAGCTGGTTTCATTGGACACATAGGTAATTGCCATGTGATAAAGAAAAATGTGAATTGTAATAAAGCATAATGAGTTGTATTTTCCATTCTTAGAACTATACTAATCATTTTATACACATCTATCTGTATAAAAAGCACAGAATCACTGTTTGGGTAAAGGGGGCATGTTAAAACAATCACTGAATGTCTTTAAACAGTTAGCATTTTCAACACTAGATGGAACTCTTGCAACACTCTTTGCTTAGACAAATCATCCCTTTCACCATAGTTTTATTAGACTGCAACTAATAAAAGAAAACACGCATAGAATATTAATGGCATTTAAAAATCCTCTAGTAATTTGCAAGTTGAAAAATGTGCACGTTGATAAATTTTGATTTATTTATGAAGTTTTGTGCACAATCTTACTTTTTAGTTTACTGCTCAGTCGAAGCATAAAAAAGCAGATTGCAGCTGGTTACTTGCTTGTGATCCAACATCAGAACATTTCTGCACAAACAAACCTAAGGGCTTGCTTACACAAACATTTTCCTCTGAAGAGACATCCGTGGTGGACCACAGTTGCAGTGTAGCCCCAATCACTTGAATGTACTATTTGCCGAACCAGATGAGGAAAGGAATTTTTTTCCACAGCATGTGTATACCTCTGTATTTGCAGCTTGGGAGGGGCAGTAAAAATGCAGCTCAACTGCCTGATTTTCCACTCCCCCAAACTGCAAGCGTAAACTAAACCTAACATTGATATACTTGTATGCTTGCAGTTCTCTGCAGTTCCATGTGCATTTCAAGCAAAATTGAGTGCTATACAGCATGTAGGCAGGTAGTGGTTTTTGCGGCCTCAGGGGGTTAACTGCACTCCCGGGTTTTTCTTGGGTCCAACCCTCTGGTCCTATGTACTATAAAAAGGACATGGACACGGATCCTGAGAGCCCTTAGGCCTTGTAGAGGGGGGTAAACACCCATGCACACTGTCTGTATGGGAGGAAAGACACAGACAGCCAGCAAGATGTAGGAGGAATGCTGAGACAGGCAGTCCTCCATGAAGCCACCAAAGTATTAGAGAGTCACCTTAATCACTTGTCTACTGGGCACTTTTAACCCCCTTCCTGCCCAAACCAATTTTCAGTTTTCAACACTGTTGCAATTTAAATGAAAATTCAGAGGCCATGCTACACTGTACCCATGTGAAATTTTTATCTTTTTTTTTTTTTTACATAAATAGAGTTTTCTGGTGGGACTTAATCACCACTGGGTTTTTTATTTTTTGCTAAACCGAAAATTTTGGAAAAAAAACTGAAAATTCCTATCCGATACTTACCGTAATTTTCCTTTCCTGATGGACTCCATGGCAGCCTATGTGTGGGTTTACCCCGCCCTCCTCACTCCCATAGGACCCCATTACCATAAATGTAGCCTCATGGCCCGCACCTGTGTTCTGTAAATAGCTCCTCCTCCATATCTGAGGGTGGGAACTCCGTTTTCCTGACAGACTCCATGGCAGCCTACGTGTGCGACTTAACTAGCCCCAAAAATAAACCACACGGGTGGGATGCTGCTTAGAACGAAATTTAATTCATATTGTCGGTTGACAAAACACTTAAACCAAAACTGATAGAAGATAATGACGCTGGCTCCACACAGTAGTGCGTCATGAACGTGTTCAGTGAGGACCATGAGGCCGCCTTGCAGATGACCTCCGGCGCTACGTGTCGTGCCGCCGCCCAGGGTGTAGCGATGCCCCTGGTCGAGTGGGCTGTCACCGCCTCCGGGGGAGCCAAACCCTTTGCCCTGTAGGCCCTCTGGATCACTTGCACGATCCAGGCTGCAATAGATCTGGGAGAGGCCTCTTTCCCTTTGTTCTTCCCGGAGAATAAGACAAACAAATTGTCCGAATGTCTGAACTCGGCTGTGGCCTGTATGTGAGTATATGAGTCTCAGCAATTCTCCCACATCCAGAGGGTGAGTATTCGTGGAGCCCGGAGATCTGAACGTCGGAAGGGTGATTTCCTGATTTTCGTGGAAGACTGATGTAACTTTTGGCCTAGAACCGAGCATCGGAATTAGCACCACCCTGTCCGGAAAGAAGGTCAAAAAAGGCTCCTTGTAACCTAAGGCCCCGATCTCCAATACCCTCTTGGCAGAGGTTATTGCCACCAGGAAGGCCGTCTTCATGGATAGATCCTTCACAAAGGTCATGTCCTCTTGCCCGGATGACTGTTCCATCAAAAAGTCCAGGACTAAGGGTAGATCCCACTTCGGGAATCTGGCTCGCCTCTGAGGTCTTAATCTAGCTGCTCCCCTCAGAAATTGACGGACCAACGGTTCCGACGTCCATGAGGTACCTGAAAAACCTGCACTCTCAGTGAGCTGGTCGAGAGGGGTAATTTGAGTCCGGACTGTAGAAATCCTAGGACTTCCTGCACTCCTGCATCTCTGGCAGACTTCCCTTTAGAGGATAGAAACCCCGAAAACTTGGCCCAGATCCTAGCGTATACCCTGTTGGTGCTGGGTCTCCTGGAGCTCATAAGGGTGGAAATCACTCTGGGAGCGCAGCCCAAGGCCTCGAGCCTCTCCCTCTCAAAAACCAGACCATCAGATGCAACCGCTCCGGACGCGGGTGTAGGGTCGTGCCCTGAGACAAAATGTCCGGCCTGAGAGGGAGGGGCACCGGGGCCCTGTAGCTGAGCTGGGTGAGCAAGGTGAACCACGGCCTGTTGGGCCTACCACCGTGACCTCGACCTCTTCGTCCCGAAGCCACTGCAGGAAGCGGAGAATGATGGGGGTCGGAGGAAAGGCGTAAGCTTTGTTGAACCTCCAGACATCCGTCAGAGCATCCACCCTGTAGGCTTGATGGCACTGACCCCTCGTGTAGAACCTGTCCAGTTTGTGGTTCAGGGGGGAGGCAAAAAGATCGACTTCGGGGCTTACCCCTAGAGACTGGATCCAGGCAAACGCCTCTGGGTGTAAGGACCATTCCCCGTTGTTCAACGTATACCTGGAGAGGAAGTCCGCTTTTCTATTCTGTACTCCCGGAATGTATACCGCCGAGATGTCCGTTAGGGCTCTCTGGGCCCAAGATAGGATTGGGCTCACCTCGTGCAGCAGCGACAGGCTCCGTGTTCCCCCCTGCCTCCTTACGTAGGCGACTGCCGTAGTGTTGTTCATCCTCAACAACACCGCCCTCCCCACTACTTGATGGTGAAAGGCTAGGAGGGCTTGGTGAGCTGCCCGTAGCTCTAGGATGTTGGAGACCAGTGTGCGGGACAGTGGGCCCCATCTTCCCTGGGCTACCTCGGATCCACAAAGAGCACCCCAACCTGAGTTGCTCGCGTCTGTAGTGATCCCCACCCATGGGGAAGGGGAGATGGAATGACACTTGAGGAGATTCCTGCTCCGTAGCCACCACGGCAGGCTGCCCTTCATGGACGTCGTTATGCGGACCAGGTGGTCTCCCTTGTCTGGTCGCCACTGCTGTAGGAATCCCAGTTGGAATGGGTGCATCCTCCATCTGGCCGACCTGACCATTGGCGTTGTAGAGACCATGGTCCCAATTATCCGGAGGCACTGGGAGACCCTGAGGTGTGAAGCTGAGAGAGCTGGCCGTAGCCGCCTCCGGACTAAAGTTACCTTGTCCATGGGCAGGGAGATCGTGTTTTCTGCCGTGTTGAAGTATGCCCCTAAATAAATTAGGGCTTGTGACGGCTCCAGCTGGCTCTTTGCCAGATTCAATAGCCACCCGAACTGCTGTAACCTGGCCATTACTAAGTCCCTGTGGGACTGCAGCTGTTCTCTGCTCTGAGCCAGAATGAGCAGGTCGTCAAGGTAGTGGTGCAGCCTCACCCCTTCCGTCCGGATTACAGCCACTACGGCCAGGAGGACCTTGGAGAACACCCTTGGAGATGTTGACAGTCCGAAGGGGAGGCACGTGAACTGGAGGTGACTTTCTCCTATCAAAAAGCGGAGGTACTTGCGGAAACCCTCCGCTACCGGCACGTGAAAGTAGGCGTCTTTCAGGTCTATGGAAACCATCCAGTCGCCCAGCTGTACCGCCTGCTGAATTGTTGATAAAGTCTCCATCTTGAACTTTACGACTTGTATAAAGCTGTTTAGATGCGTAAGATCTATCACTGGTCTCCAAGCCCCGGTTCTCTTCCGCACCAAGAAGAGAGGGGAGTACATACCCCGAAACTTTTCCCCCTCCGGAACGGGGACCGCGGCTCCCTGAGACACCAGGGACTCTGCATACTCCAAGAGAACAGCTCTCTTCTCCTCCGAGCGGGGCAGCTGGGTGGGCATGACTCTGAGAGCGGGGGGGGGTTGAGAAGGTCCAGGAGTGTCCGACAGAAACTGTTGAAATGACCCAGGCATCTGAGATCGAGGCCGCCCAGATGTGCTGGAAGTGGAGCAGACGTGCACCCACCTGGCACAACTGGGCGGAGCCACCCTCAAAAAGATTTAGCGGAGTCACGCCCTGCCGGGTTCGAACCCTTAGCCCGCTGGGTAGTGGACTGACCTCTCCTCCAGCTACGTCTGAAGTCCTTGCCAGGTTTATAGCTGCAGGCTTCCCTTGAACGGTCTGAAGTCTGTCTCCTCGGCTGGGGTTTCTTCTGACCAAACAGCCGCCTGTCCTGAGGGAGGAACCCCGACTTCCCCCCAGTGGCCTTGGCAATTGCCGAATCCAACTTATTCCCAAACAGGGAGGTCCCCTGCTTGGAGGCAGAGTCTGCGAGCCAAGGACGTAGCCACAGGGCCCGTTTAGCTGTTACGGAGGTCAGCATTGCCGAGCCGTCCAGGGACGCCTCCCCCAAGAAGGACGAGGCCCACCTCAACTCCCGGAGGGGAGAGTTTCTGGCCACGTCTTCCGAGACCGACCTTAGAGTAATGTCCATCTCGTCGGTCCAGACCTCCATCGCCTTAGACACCGCCGCTAGGGCGAGCGCAGGCTTGCAGGCCATGCCTGCTGTCACATATACCCTCTTCAGATCTAAATCGATCTTTCTCTCCAGGGGATCTTTAAATGATACTGCATCTTCTAAGGGGAGGGTGACGTGTTTCGCCAGCCTCATCACCGCTGCATCCACCAGCGGGGCGGTCTCCAAGTTCTTGACTTCCTCCTCTTTGAAGGGATAAAGTCTACTTGCCCTGATGGCTAAAGACGACTTCTTGTCCACCTTTTCCCACTCTTCCTTTAGGATTTCCCCTAGTTCTGGAAACAAAGGGAAGCTAGGGCGCTCTTTATGAAGATGCTTAAAGAACTTCCTTTGTTTCGCCGGGGAAGACACCGGCTCCTCCCACCTTAAGGCTTCCTTGACCGCCTTGATGAATAGGGGAATCTGGGCTACAACAAAGCCCCCAGGCTCTTCCCCTTCTGACTCGTCCTCAGAGAGATCTCGGGGAGTAAATCGCGGCTGGGACGGACCTGGCTCTTCAGGGGCGAACCCCTCCAGTGAGTCTGCCACAGAGGCCTGGCTGTGGGTGTGGGGTGGTCCGAGATCCTTTAGTGATTGCTGGACGACCCGCCTCACAAGGGCCTCCATCCCAGGGTTGGGGCCGGTATGAACGTCGGCCTCCCTTTCCTTCACCACCTTGGCATAACATGTGTCGCATAGCGACTTTCCTTCTGGCCTCCTTATGCCGCAGCCCCAGCATGCTCTGTGACTGGAGTGGCTGCTATGGCGGTGAGAGTGGTGTCTGGAAGAGGAGTGGGAACTCCTTCTAGGGTGTCCATCCCGCGACCAGGACCTCTGTTGTCTGGATCTTGATGAAGAGTGATGACGTTGCGACCTGGCAGGGTCCCTGGTCTCACGTGTGCTTCGTTGTGACCTGTGAGGGCTAGAAGACAAGGCCGGGAACAGGGAGAGAGAGATAGGCACACATAAAAAAAAGATGCAGCTATTCACGCTCCTCCTCCCCCCCCCCAGCCAGCCCCAGACCTACCTGTCGGGCAAGGGCTGGCCACTAGGGGGCAGGAAGAGATCCAAGTCTGCAGGATCCATAGCTCTAGACAAGAGGGGAGAGAGAGGGGAGAGAGAGAATAAGCCCCAACATGCATACCTCTCCCTCTCCACCCCCCCCTTCCAGACCTCCCCGCAAGGCTTACCCGGAGAAGAGAAGGAAGAGCCTGAGGACACCGCCGCCAAAGCCCGCAGTCTATCCCGAGAGCTGCAGGACCTGACGGCGTTTAAAACTCCCGCCGCGGCGCCCGGGGGACTGCGCATGCGCGAACCAGGCTGCGACCTCGCGCCTGCGCAGTGGACCCGCCATAGAGGACGTGGCGACCAGGAGGAGCGCACTGCGTTCCAAGCTCAGACCGCTGAGCTGATGACAAGGGATGGGGGGAACACGAGACAAAGTAGGACAGAAAATGTACCTAGAAGACACAATTGCTGCCATGGAGCGCTCACCTGTCTTCAGGACCCTGCCGGCTCCACAGTCATCCTGGGCAACATATGGGCCGCCCCTGCTGGGGATCTTCTTGGCCACCCGCCTCTCACCCGCCATAGCTGGGCCCTGGGCGCTGGGGGGACACCACCGCCCAGAGGATTCACCCCATTATCCACTGGGAACCTCTGCCCTGGATGTCTTGCTTGTAACCTGCTGGTCCAGGAGGAGGACAAAAAAGGAACACAGGTGCGGGCCATGAGGCTAAATTTATGGTAATGGGGTCCTATGGGAGTGAGGAGGGCGGGGTAAACCCACACGTAGGCTGCCATGAAGTCTGTCAGGAAAAAAGTTTTTAAAGTTTGTTAGAAAAATTTGAAATCAGGTAATTTTTCTCCTTCACTGATGTACACTGATGAGGCAGCACTGATGGGCACTGATAGGTTGCACTGATGGGCACTGATGAGGCTTCCCTGATAGGTGGCACTGATAGGCGGCACTGATGGGCACTTATAGGTGGCACTGATAGGTGACATTGATGAGGAGACACTGATGGGCACTGATGGGCAGCACTAGTGGGCACTGTTGAGACTGCACTGATAATCAGGACACTGATAATCAGTGCCCTGATTATCAGCGTAGATGTTCTTTTAACACAAGCTGCTAGCATGAGGAAAGGAATGCCGATAACTGGTTTGTGTTTACATCGTGATCAGTTAACATTTGACACAGCTGATCACATGGTAAAGAGCCACTGTGATTGACCCATTACCCCAATCTGTGATCAGCTGTGTCTGAAGGATGCAGCAATCACAGAGCACGCCGGATGTCCTCCTGGCAAAGTAAGCCTGCACTGTAGTCATCTTTCGGCTATAGCACGGGTGTGAACTGGTTAAAGGACATTCCTGTTAATGGACTCTGCCAAGTATGGGCTCTTTCCTATGCAGGTATGCTGGGGCAGCCACAAGCCTAAGTTAGGAACTAGGGATGTTAGGGAAATGTCTACACTTTATTCCAAACTGTTACCTGTGATTGTCATCATGTTATTTTATTCCTCAAGTAAAGTGTTTTAAATTTTGCTTTTGCCTTGTCTGAACATATCAAATCAAACTGCATCAAATTGGTCTGCATGGCTATCGTCCCACAAGGAAGCCTCTTCTAAAGATGGTGCCTTTGGGGACTGGACCGCAGGGCAGTATTCCAACATGACGACCCCAAACACACCTCTAAGATGACCACTGCCTTGCTAAAGAAACTGAGGGTAAAGGTGACGGACTGGCCAAGCATGTCTCCAGACCTAAACCCTATTGAGCATCTGTGGGGTATCCTCAAATGGAATGTGGAGGAGCGCAAGGTCTCTAACATCCACCAACTCCGTGATGTCATCATGGAGGAGTGGAAGAGGACTCCAGTGGCAACCTGTGAAGCTCTGGTGAACTCCATTCCCAAGAGGGTTAAGGCAGTGCTGGAAAATAATGGTGGCCACGCAAAATATTGACACTTTGGGCCCAATTTGGACATTTTTACTTAGGTGTGTACTCACTTTTGTTGCCAGAGGTTTAGACATTAATGGCTGTGTGTTGAGTTATTTTGAAGGGACAGCAAATTTACACTGTTATACAAGCTGTACACTCACTACTTTACATTGTAGCAAATTGTCATTTCTTCAGTGTTGTCACATGAAAAGATAGAATAAAATATTTACAAAAATGTGAGGGGTGTACTCGCTTTTGTGAGATACTGTATATATATATACAGAGTGGGCCATTTATATGGATACACATTAATAAAATGGGAATGGTTGGTGATATTAACTTCCTGTTTGTGGCACATTAGTATATGTGAGGGGGGAAACTTTTCAAGATGGGGCTAGGTTGAGGATTAGGATCAACATGTTGGTTTTGAGGGCTTGGGCAGTGGATGGTCAGGTGAGATGAAAAGGAGGATGAGGATGACAGGGGGATGGAGTGTTAGCAAGGTTGTAGTGGATGGTCAGGTGTGATGAAAAGGAGGATGAGGATGACAGGGGGTGGAGTGTTAGCAAGGTTGCAGTGGATGGCCAGGTGTGATGAAGAGGAGGATGACAGGGGGTGGTGTGTTAGCAAGGTTGCAGTGGATGGCCAGGCGTGGTGAGGATGAGGATGACAGGGGGTGGTGTGTTAGCATGTTTGCATTGGAAGTCCAGGTGTGATGAACACAAGGATGAGTATGACAGGGGGTGGGGTGTTAGCAAGTTTGTTGTTGGTTTTTCATGTGTGATGAAGAGGAGGATGAGGATGACAGGGGATGGGGTGTTTGCAAAAGTAAAAGTATAGAAATAGCTATGACCTCAATATGCATGGCTGCAGGGTGTAACCGATGCTACAAAAACATGTACAATGGTGTTATCTCATTTATGGAATTACTGCCTCTAGAAATCCACTACAGTCTTTGTCCATGTACTTTTATGGGAGGCGGATCTTCCATGATTCTAGATATCATATTTCACCCACTGTGTTCTTTTTTAGTTACTGGGCATGGAGGAGGAGGGAGAGTCTGGGCAGTCATATAGAATCGGTATACACGCCCACATTTGTGATGTAAATAGCATGTGACCTGAAAAACTCAACTGAAACAGGAAATCTCCAACACAGCATAAGAGACTGAATATGTGACATGTGCAAACTTACAACCCTGCCTGCGTGCAGTATGGCCTTACACACAGACAGTGCAAGCAGGAGGTATCTGGCCATACAAGATCAAAGAGCCTTTTTACACAATGCAGAGGATTAACCCATTAAATTCCACAGTGCGTATAACAAGCATGCTATTCTGCATATACAGACTTATTTTACTGTTGTGGGTTTAGTAAGTAAAATTGGACCGAAAAAAAAAAAACTGGAATTTGTAGACCAGCACTTTAATTTAAACAACCTTCCTAGATAGCATATTCGTAGTCCAGGTGACATCTGTTGTATCGGCAGAGTCCACTAGTGAATCTTTCATATTTTCCAATACTGAACCATCTCTTCTGATAGCGCTGCTAGGACTCAATGGTCTACTTTTCAGTTGTTAATCTCTTACTTGGTGAGGTTATTGAATGATTGCTCCAAAATCGCTAGCACAATTCACCCTCCACAAATGACCATTTTACCAATTATAAAACATTATTCTCAGAATGTACGGCAGGCCTATTATCATTGTTTATTGACATAACTACAGAGTCTTGTATGCATTATTCTTGCAGTCCTACGTCAAAATGTTCATCCTACTGGAGAATGTAACTCCGGTCCAATAATTCTTTAGGAAGGAAGTTATTGAAGTGAAAAACAGCTTTAAACCTGCCTGGTTTTACGAACGCTATCTTCTAAATGTCACAATGGTAAAAACACATGGAATACGTGATAACACACCCTTCTTTTTCATCGAAGAAATCAAAGCTCTGACACTCCCAGCAGGAACATTTTAAAACAAATAATGGCTCCTAACTTTCCTACAAACATATCCTTGTAGTTACAAAGAAGCTCCTAAAGCACCCACTCATGTTTTATTTTCTTTTTGCGCAGACATCAGACACAGTTCCACAGGAACAGATTTCTTACAAAAATATAAAATAGCCTCCATATTCAAAACAATAGAAAACTAGTGAGTTTTTTTTTTTTACAGGTAGAAAAACTAGTGAGGTTTACTGATATTTTTATAGATTGAGTACTACCAATCAGCATATGTAGGAAATATTTTAGGAGCAAAGAAAACACATTGTTAACATTTTGCAGCTATTTAATTTTTTATAATACTTTAGGAAATTCAATTTTTTTTATTTTTTTTTATTAAATCTCACAAACCGGTCAATTGACAAGGTCCACTGTAGACAGGCTTATTGAACACATTACTCTTATCTTACCCTAGGAATCCAATCCTGGAAGATGGGCCCCCCCATCTGCCACACTTCCCCCGCACTGGAACACAGCTGCAGCCTTAACAAAAAAAAAAAAAAAAGAAAAGCAGAGATTTTGGGTCTGGTCCAGTAATATCACAGGTCTCTCTCTCTCTTTTCTCTTTCATTGGTGGATCCTACATGCTGCAGAAGGTGGCGCCACAGAGCTGCTTGTGGGTCAACAGTTACTTTTATTGCCCAAATTAGAATTAGGCTTTAAGAGTCTGGGCCCAGGGGTCCCTGTGCCCATATGAAAACTTTCCCTTTAGGCTTACGCACACTACAGCTGGTATTCATTGTAAGCCACTTGGTGGCTGAACCCACAAACAAATGTCAATGCTTTGTCCTATAAGAATGCTAGCATAGGTGTGATTTTTAGTCCTAAGTGATCATATGCCTCCATTGAAATGCACAAGACATAATGGAAGTAAGCTTATGTTTGACTTTAGTAACTAAATAATACAGCTGATCACAGGACAGGACTGTAGCACATGATTCAAATCAGTCACATCTGAAGCAATCTGCACAATTTTTTTAGCTTATTTATTTCAATGGGAGGACAAGATTCATTGCAATTTGTAGTGTAATAATGCCATTTCATTTGATATTGGGTGTGTGACAACTGACTTTCAGCTTTTGCCAATGACATCAGTTTGACATCAGTTTGTGATGCGTCAGAGATCATTCATAATTTTATGGCAGTTTCATTTGACCTGCAGTTGACCATCTTCTGACCTGAATTTAATCTGCTTCAAGTGGGTTTTGCATTGCTATTAACTTGTATTGGAGTGCAAAACCTGTTTGAAATGAACAAAAGCCTGACACAGGCCCTTTTTGTTTAGGGCTTTGCAGGACATAAATGCAGCAAAGACAATCTTAAAGTGGTTGTAAAGTCTCATGGTTTTTCACCTTAATGCATTCTATGTATTAAGGTGAAAATTCTTTTCTCAATAGTGACCCCCCCCCAGTGCCCCCCTTTTACTTACCTGAGCCCATTTGTTCCAGCAGCGGCTACAAGCAATCCGCTCCAGCCAGTGTCACGGGTCCTCATCGGCTAGATTGGTAGCAGAAGAGCCATTGGCTCCAGTGGCGGCTGGTGAAGTTTTTGGATGGGGGGGCGCCAGGCCCCGCCCTTCCCTTTGACCCCTCCTACTTTTAATAAGCCCCGTCCCTTATAGAATCCACCCACTCCGTCCCCTGTATTCCACATATTGTGTCAGGGGTATACAGCTCAGCATCACAGGACACAGTATACAGCTCAGCATCACAGGACACAGTATACAGATCAGCATCACAGGACACAGTATACAGCTCAGTATCACAGGGCACAGTATACAGCTCAGCATCACAGGACACAGTATACAGATCAGCATCACAGTACACAGCTCAGCATCACAGGACACAGTATACAGCTCAGTATCACAGGATACAGTATACAGTGAAACAGGTGGGGGCAGTTTGCAGCCAGTGACACAGGTGGGGGCAATTATGCAGCCAGTGACACAGGTGGGGGCAATTATGCAGCCAGTC
>BLSH010560098.1:363693-410008 GCA_018402905.1 Glandirana rugosa | reverse complement strand
TTTTTTTTTTTTTTTTTTTTCAGTTGGGGCGGGTGGATGTCCACCGCGGCCATGTAACTGAAAGAGAAAAAAAAAAAAAAAAGCCGAGGAGCCGAGGATAACCGGCCGGTAAGTTCGGATACGTACACGCGAAGAAGGACGCCGGTACGTATCCGACTAACCCCCTCATCCAATCACCCTGAGCGGAGGCTCAGGGCAGCCAATCAGCCTATGCATGGCCGCAGGAAGAAGCGCACATGCATAGGCTTGAATGGCCGGCCAATAGGAGCCGAGGAGCCGAAAAAAAAAAAAAAAAGAGAAAGTCAATGTACCGGCGCCACCTGTAGGTGGGCGGGGGTGACTTTTTTTTTTTTTTTTTTTTCTTCGTCTTTTGCCGGCGGGGAGGCGGCGCCCCAGCGCCCCTCCCACACCAGCCGCCGCTGATTGGCTCCCGCTGCTGTCAATCAGGTCCAATGACGCGGGGGCCGAGGGTGGGGCCAAGCCTCGCTGTATGTGTGAATACAAGCAAACAGCAGGACACGGGAGCGCGCCCGCACGTGTGATCCTAGGGAAGCTTTCCCTGCCGGGTCACTGGATGCGGAGGAGGGCTCAGGAGCGCCGCTGGAGGACCCCAGAAGAGGAGGTTCGGGCCACTCTGTGCAAAACCACTGCACAGATGAGGTTAAGTATGACTTGTTTGCTATTTTTTTTTAAAAAAAGGAAGCTTTACAACCACTTTAACAATTTTCTCATGATTTTTTTAAATACTTTTTGTAGAGAGACTTTACATATGCATGGCTATAAAAAAAAAAAAAAACTTTGTTCATGTTAAGGACGTCGGTCGTGAGCCATATTGTCCTGTTAAACATATAGAAATGTGTTCAGGTACAGTAAAAAGTTTACTGAAGCCATAAAATAACTAAAAACGATTTTCCGTCTCCAGGAAAAAGGCAGCACAACCCTTGATGTTTAAAAATTTCCTAATAGTTGCATGTATATGTGCAAACATAAAATGTCATGACTGGTGACAATAAATATCCTGTGTACTCACAGCCTAACTTGTGTCAAGCTGTGTCTATTTAGATTTACAGTACCTAATTACCAGTGTACATGAACCCTAAGGAGAAAAGCCACACTCACATTTGTATATTTTTTCTCTGTGAACATCGGAGTGACCTCCACACTTAATAGAATCTTCAATTTTCATTGAAAGCTCACTCATCCTTCCTATGTCTTTCATGAAGCCTATTACCTGTGTTCAAGAGTGGCCAGTCCATAAGGGGCACAGGGGCACCACCCCCTTAGTTTGCATACGGGAATGCATGCGGGGCGCTGGACTCATAGGTATCTGAGGTTTTTTTTCAAGCCACATGATTAGAGCCTGAGGCTCAAATTGGCTTGAAAAAGGTTGGGCTTGGGGCACAGAGCACTGTTCCCCAAACTCGCCCACTTGTGACACTAGCAAATCAATATTCACTATTGTCTTCCGATTTCTCCTCCCGGCCAATCAAGACAGGAGGCTGATCGGGTTGGCCTGGAGGAATCTGCAGTGCCACGACCTGGAGGGGTTTGTTTGCCCACCTCCCCAAAGAGTTTAGCACCAGCTACAACTGCCTGTGTTAGATGCCCCATTCTCAGAAAGCTATATCTGAGGAAGCTTAAAGTGACACTAAACTCTGCGTACAAAAACTTTTCAAGTATGTATAAGTATCTTATACAAGTACTAAGTAGTTCTAAAAAGTACCTTCCATTGTTCTCAGTCACCTCCAAATCTTAAAGTTGCATTTTTTGTTGCTCCTGTTAGAGGGTGTGTACATTCGTTTTCTATGGTCCCAAAGTATATAGGAACGTATCCACCCTCTCTTGCTTGCTCATCAATAAGGATAACATTTGGTGTTACTTTAACCTATTCAGCTTTGCTGCTGGTGTCCCTCCTGCAACTACTATGCACTCTCTAAAGTCAAAAAGAACTTCTGTAATCTGAAGCTTCACACAAAGGTACTTTGCATAGTGAACATTCCTGATAAGCGTGATTCTGCTTCTTATTGCGTAATGTTATGTTCCTGGAAAGACAAATGTTCAAAGTGCATTCCAACTGAAAATATACAAAAATAAGTGTTTAGAGTCAATGTATTTCCTTTTTGTGCCTTGCTAAAAACAGGAAATGGCAAATAGCATTTTCAAGTGTTTCCTGGATCCAGCCAAAATAGCAACAGAAATAACTCTTTCTGCTTATTTATCTACCACTTTGGGTCCCTTTGCAATACAGGTCAAGCAGTAGCATAGCCTATTCCTTGTACATGGACGATATGGAATAAAGAGACCTTGATTATTGCAGTTCCAGTGTGCCGGCTCTCTTTTCGTGTTTCAGTGGATATCAATTGGAAGGTGGGAAGACTTCCTTGAGCCAGAGCACTTGACAAGGTGTGCCGATTAATGTCTGGAGTCAAGCCACGTCTGTTAGAGCGGTGTACCTTCCTTATCAAGCAGTAACATAAAGTAGGACTGAAAACCGAAATACATAAATCAAATGTCCAAATTCTAGCTGTCCTTTATCGGGTGCAGGTTAAGTAATGGAAAGCCCAACTGAAGCCAAACTGTTTGGTTTTTATGAGTTTGGGATAGAGCATGTGAAGGTTTTTTTGCCCTGTTGGGGAGATGCCTGCTCCTTCCTGTCCTGGTGACACAATGTCCCACCTTGGCATACTAAAAAGATTTTATTTTACTGCTGATTGAGTCTCCCTTGGAGAGATGTCACCTCTCTTCTTGACCCATTCACAGAAAGTAGAAAATGAGGGGAAATCTACCCAGCAGATAGCAATTACAGTATAGCAGAGGTGTAAACCCTTCCAGACTATGTTCAAAACTGAAAGATAAAGTTCTGGTTGTAGTTAGGCTTTAGGGAAGCAGTTGCCGCTTATTAGGGCTTAAAATATTTAAAGAAGAATTCCAGGTATGGATATTTTATACATATTTACACTGGTCCAGCTTGGACCAATGTACTGTAACTATACATATTTTATACCTGGTCTGGCAAGGACAAACATGTGGGTATGAGGCCATATGGGCCAAAGCTTATAGTGTCTGGGCCACCTCAGGCAAAGTCCAGCCACACACTATAATCCTAACCAATACACAATATGCAATTGCCTGGCATTTTCCTGGATCCTAAAATGTAGCTGCTCCACACCTAGTCCCCATACAAACAATATTGGTCAATGGAGACATAGTGGTTGGTTTACTAAAAGTAAATAGGCTGTTCACCTTGTGAAGGAAGTTGCCCTTTGCAAGGGAAATTTCCCCAGAGATTAATGAATGAGGTGAAGCTCTGCCGCCTTCCGTCATCCAATTATGTGTAGGCAAAAATCACTTGCAAAGTAAACAGCCTATCTGCCTTTAGTAAAGCAAACCCATAGGGGTTGATTTAGTAAAACTGGAGAGTGCAAAATCTGGTGCAACTGTGCATGGTAGCCAATAAGCCTCTAACTTCAACTTGTTCAATTAGGCTTAGACAAAAAAAAACTGGAAGCTGATTGGTTTCTATGCAGAGCTGCACCAGATTTTGCACTCTCCAGTTTTACTAAATCAACCCCATAGTGCTTACAGTCCAGTGAGTCCACCTCTTCTGGTAAGTACAGTGATACCTTGGTTCACAAACTTAATTTGTTCCACGACTCTGGTCGCAAATCAAATTGGTCGTGAACCAAGGCAAATTTTACCATAGGGTTCAATGTAAATCAGGTTAATCTGAACTTTTTTTTTGGTTTTTGAACCACAAAAATATGAAACAAAGTACAGTACAGTATAGTATGAAGACAGAGAACACTAACCTTGCTTGAGACGACTCCTGGCGTGGAGGAAGGCGTGGAGGAAGGTGGCTGGGAGGCGGTTATTGTTCAGAGGGAGAGTCCCCCCTCCATAAGGACATTGGGGAGATCTCCTTCAGGAACTTCCTCTCTTCTTTTTCTCTTAACCGCAGGCTCAGTTTTGGTGAAAAATCTGCCCAATGTCACTTGTTTTTCCTGCGCTGAATAGCCCTCCGGAAATGAGAGACCACGTTATCGTTCATAAGATTTAACACTCTGTTCGTTACAGTTATGTTGAGGTGGTGCTTCTCAAAAAAAATCATGACACTCATTCCATTTTTCCATAATAGATTTTATGGCATCACTGCTAGCCTCCTCCCTGTCTTCCTCTTCCTCAGTGGAATGCTCCTCAATAAGCACCTTCTGCTGCTCACTGTGGAATTCAGAAAGTTCTTCTGTGGTCAGCTCCTCCTCAACAAGCTCCTCTATGTCTGCACCACCGACGTCCAGACCCATACTCTTGCCAATGGACACAATCTCCTCCACTACCTCTGCATGAGACCCTTCAAAGTCCCGTTCAGCGACACATTCTGAACACAGTTTCCTCCAGGCTGCGTTTAAGGTTTGGTGAGTGACATCTTCCCAGGCTTTATCAATTAGGTTAATGCAGTGGAGAACATTGAAAAGTTTCTTCCAGAATTTTTTCAGACTCAAGAACGTCTCTTCAGTGACATTAAAACACTTAGTGAAGAGCACCATTGTGTACAGCTTCTTGAAGTTGCAGATCACTTGCTGCTCCTTCTTTTTACCACCATGCTTGCTCTGCACAGTCTTGTCACCTTCATTACCACTCTGCACATTCTTGTCACCTGCATTTCCGCTCTGCAGATTCTTGTCACCTTCATTTCGGCTCTGCACATTCTTTTCACCAGCATTACCGCTCTGCACATTCTTGTCACATTCATTACAGCTCTGCACTTTCTTGTCACCTTCATTACCGCTCTGCACATTCTTGTCACCTGCATTACCGCTCTGCACATTCTTGTCACCTGCATTTCCGCTCTGCACATTCTTGTCACCTTCATTTCGGCTCTGCACATTCTTTTCACCTGCATTACCGCTCTGCACATTCTTGTCACATTCATTACCGCTCTGCACTTTCTTGTCACCTTCATTACCGCTCTGCACATTCTTGTCACCTGCATTACTGCTCTGCACATTCTTGTCACCTTCATTACTGCTCTGCACTTTCTTTTCAACAACATGCTTGCTCTGAACAGTCTTGTCACCTTCATTACTGCTCCGCACTTTCTTACCACCATGCTTGTTTTGAATTTTCTTTGGAGTCATACTGGATGTCTGGTACAGTACAGTATGTGATAAAAAGCACAGAAAAAAAGCTTTTCATCAAGTGTGCACGGGGATGTACGGTACGGTACTGTACAGTATGTGCTAAAAAGCACACCAAAAAGTTTCTCAATACTGTAAGTGTCTTCACAGTACACTTTCAGTGTCTCTCTGTGACCGCGATCTCACCTACAGGAAGTCGCGACCACGTGTCAGAGCAGGGAAGATGGCCGCGACTCGTGTTCGTGAGTTCACGTACTGAAGCAAATTTTTGTGAACTCTTCTGTTCGCGAACCGAGTTGTTTGTGTACAGAAGCGCTCGTGAACCAAGGTATCACTGTATACAACTGCTGGAAGGAAGGTAAGGCAAGGGATGCCTGCTAGCATAGGCGGCCTGTGCATTAAGGGCACACGGGTGCCGCCCCCCCTATTCATGCGTCTGGCCCCTTGCAGGATGCCAGGCGCATGAATTCCAATGGCGGGGGTGAATTCCAAAGGCTTTAATAGGCTTCAAAATAGGGTGGGCTCGGGGCTCAGATAATGCACTCACAGCCCACCCGGGTGTGTTACAATAGCAAATAAATATTCGCTATTCTAACACTGATTCTCCACCCAGCCAATCAGGAATCAGGTCTGAGACTCGTCACCCGATTGGCTGAAAGGATAGGCGATCCTATTGGGCACCTAGGAGGAGGGGAGGAGACGTTCAGCCACCATGATGGAGGAAAGGAGACACAGGAGCCGCTGCCCACTGCTCGATCACTGCTGCAAGATGCCCGATGTCCGATGCCTGCTGCTTTCTGCTTAGATGAGATAAGTACCGCTACTTCCTGTTAGGCTGATCATATGCATTACAACCTAATTGTGCAATCTCTGTAAAGTAATTGTAAACCCTCACCATGTAAAACAACCCATTCAGTTTAAAATAGACACAACAGGCAAAAAAAGATTTGGATGTAGGTATATAAAAAACAATTATAGATATCTTTTTTCCCCTTTTTTATGAGCGATCACATATCCTGAGCTTCTCAGTGAAAGGCTGTGCAGGGGGAACATGAGAGGAGATTTTTCAAGCAGGCTTATATTAGATTTCAAAAATAGCTAATGTTTGTATTGTTAACAATACACGTAAGGGATTAGCACAATACAACAATTTGTATCCCATAAGACCCAACATTTTATATTCCTGTTCTCTTTGTATTGCTTCCTTTGTGTGAAATCCCTGGTGATCCTGCCAGTCCCTCTGCCTTCCTATTAAAAACTGACCACACTAAGCAGGAGAACACATCATGGCCAGTTATCTAGCTATGCTGGAAACTTAGCCTTCATTCCTCCAATGATCAGACCTGTTCTGAACATCCTTCAGTAATCACATGACCTCTGTTCTCAGCTGAGAGAAAGAGAACGGGAATATGAAATGTTGAGTTTACATATTCTTTAAGCTCCCGATGCATGTAAAGATCTCTGCAAAATCTCCTGTAGATTTAGCCAACCTGTGTAATGTGAGGATCGGTCTAAACTATCCAATCATTTTGTATGCAAACAGGCCCTTGCACTACATTGTTGTTAGTATATCTAAAGGACATCTGATTGCAGTGTGTGTTGATCTACAGCAGAGATATGCAATTAGCGGACCTCCAGCTGTTGCAAAACTACAAGTCCCATCATGCCTCTGCCTCTGGGTGTCATGCTTGTGGCTATCAGAGTCTTGCTAGGCCTCATGGGACTTGTAGTTCTGCAACAGCTGGAGGTCCGCTAATTGCATATCCCTGATCTACAGGGTGGGCCATTTATATGGATACACCTTAATAAAATGGGAATGGTTGGTGATATTAACTTCCTGTTTGTGGCACATTAGTATATGTGAGGGGGAAACTTTTCAAGATGGGTGGTGACCATGGCGGCCATTTTGAAGTTGGCCATTTTGAATCCAACTTTTGTTTTTTCAATAGGAAGAGGGTCATGTGACACATCAAACTTATTGGGAATTTCACAAGAAAAACAATGGTGTGCTTGGTTTTAACGTAACTTTATTCTTTCATGAGTTATTTACAAGTTTCTGACCACTTATAAAATGTGTTCAATGTGCTGCCCATTGTGTTGGATTGTAAATGCAACCCTCTTCTCCCACTCTTGACACACTGATAGCAACACCACAGGAGAAATGCTAGCACAGGCTTCCAGTATCCATAGTTTCAGGTGCTGCACATCTCGTATCTTCACAGCATAGACAATTGCCTTCAGATGACCCGAAAGATAAAAGTCTAAGGGGGTCAGATCGGGAGACCTTGGGGGCCATTCAACTGGCCCACGACGACCAATCCACTTTCCAGGAAACTGTTCATCTAGGAATGCTCGGACCTGACACCCATAAAGTGGAGGTGCACCATCTTGCTGGAACTATGATGTCGGTGATAGGAAATTGCTGGCCATCAAGTTGGCTGGAGGAATGGCGGTACCTCCTGGAACGAGCAGCTCACCCGGTATTGGTTTTTACTGACAATAAAAACCATAAAAAAACCATATGCTGTGAAGATACGAGATGTGCAGCACCTGAAACTACGGATACTGGAAGCCTGTGCTAGCATTTCTCCTGCGGTGTTGCTATCAGTGTGTGAAGAGTGGGAGAAGAGGGTTGCATTGACAATCCAACACAATGGACAGCACATTGAACACATTTTATAAGTGGTCAGAAACTTGTAAATAACTCATGAAAGAATAAAGTTATGTTAAAACCAAGCACAACATTGTTTTTCTTGTGAAATCCACAATAAGTTTGACCCTCTTCCTATTGAAAAAACAAAAGTTGGATTCAAAATGCCTGACTTCAAAATGGCCACCATGGTCACCACCCATCTTGAAAAGTTTCCCCCCTCACATATACTAATGTGCCACAAACAGGAAGTTAATATCACCAACCATTCCCATTTTATTAAGGTGTATCCATATAAATGGCCCACCCTGTACATCAGATCTACTAACAGCTATATAGTGCAAGGGTCAGCCTTATGGAATACAAATTGTTGCATTGTGGTAAGCCCTTACATGCGTTGTTATAACATCAGCTTAGTAATAACAATACAAACATTAGTTATTTTTGACAATCTAATATAAGCTTACTTAAAAAAATCTATTTTCATGTTGTGGGGGGTGCCTGTCTGCTGCCCATCTCTTTCCATGTCTTCCTGTATCAATCTATCCAATGAGGATCAGAGCCCACAGCTGGAGCTGTTAGGCTCGTCCCCGGTGTGGGAAAGATTGGGCTCAGGTAAGTAAAAGGGGGGCTCTGGGGGGCAGCTGCAACAGAAACGGTTTTTCACCTTAACCGCTTGCCGACCGCTGATCGGCATTTGACGGCGACAATGTGGCTCTGTAACGCAAAACGCCGTCATACGACGGCGGCGCGCGCGCTCACTGTGTTCGGGGGGGGCCAGGGAGCGGGTGCGGCGGCTTCGATTGCCGCCGGCCACCCGCGATGCCCCCCCCCGGAGTGAAAGAGCGGAGGTCCTTGTATGTAAACACGGACCTCCGCTCTGTGTGAGGGGGAAGGGCTGTGATCACAGCCTTCCTGTACATGAAGGCTGTGACCACTTCCCTTCCCCAGCTAGGCAAGCCCCCACACAGTTAGAACACGCCCAGGGAACATAGTTAACCCTTAGCGCGCCCCCTGCAGGTTAACCCCTTCACTGCCAATGGCATTTACACAGTAATCAGTGCATTTTTATAGCACTGATCGCTGTATAAATGCCAATGGTCCCAAAAAAGTGTCAAAATGGTCCGACATGTCCGCTGAAATATCGCAGTACCGCAAAAAATCGCAGATCGCCGCCATTTTTAGTAAAAAATAAAAAAAAATTAAAAACCCCAAAAATGAATTCTCATCATCCGTAAACGCGACCACTTTTGCGCAAACCAATCAATAAACGCCGATTGCGAATTTTTTTATCGCAAATATGAGGAAGAATATAAATCGGCCAAAAACGGTGAAAAAAAATGTTTTTTTATATTTTTTTTTTTAATTTGTATTTTAGCAAAAAGTAAGAAATTTGGGCTTTTTTGCAAAATTGTCGCTCTTCTTTTGTTTATAGCGGCGATCAGAAATGACGCAGAGGTGATCAAATACCACCAAAAGAAAGCTCTATTTGTGGGAAAAAAAGGACGCAAATTTCCTTTGGGTACAACGCCGCACGACCGCGCAATTGTCAGTTAAAGCGACGCAGTGCCGAATCGCAAAAAGGGCTCCGGTCCTAAAGCTGGAAATCCTTCCGGGGCTGAAGTGGTTAATGCATAGAATGCATTAAGGTGAAAAACCGTGAGGGTTTACAACCCCTTTAATAGAAAAGCGGTTTTTGACGAGGAATATCATCATATAAAATTAACTCTCTGTTCATAGTCCATAATATTTATTAAAATATTCTTTTGATTTCCTAGTGATCAGTGTTACCCAGAAATACCTATTTCTTTTTCTTGACTATTTATACATGTGGATAGAAATGCTACAAAACTGCACTCTTTTAACCCTCACTTTCCTGATAACATGACTTCTACTACTCAGAGTTAATGTCCATGAAATTGGGATTTCATGGGTGATGCAGACCCTGCCCTGACACTTTGAAGAATAAACATTACATTAAGTGGCTTTATGCCAAGCTTGTTTTTCTCCAGTAAGATGACCCTTAGTAACATCAGTAAAAACAAATAACACCTTTTTCAGGAATATTTTCCTTGCTCTGAACTCTATTACACACTAGATTGCAACCTTTAACGTTAAAGCTGTGAGTTTTATTGTTTTTCTAGACTTCCCTCTTATCACTCAGGAATTCCAACAGGGAAAGAATCCTGCCTCTTACAACAGATTTAGCAAGTAAAAACTGTTTTATCTAAATTATTTATTTTGAAGGGAAAATATTTACTGTGTTTTGTTTTAATAATAAGGCACTAAAGGAAATTAGCTGTGTATAAAAGAGTCAGAAATGTTATATATATATATATAATGATTTATTTATATAATTTATATATCTATATAAATGATTTATTTAGAATTGAAAATATTTACTGTTATTTTTTAATAACAAGACACTAAAGGACATTAGCTGTGTATAATATATTTATATATATATATATATATATATATATATAGTGGGAGATTCGCTTGTGGGGATAACTTTTCAGAGGAAAAGATTCAGCATGGAGGTCAGTTTCTTTTAAAATCTAGCAGCTTGCCAGGTTTAGTATTAGAGGTTTGCGAGCTCAAAACTCATAAAACAAACCCTCGCCGCCCAACACTAAACTAAACAAGCGGGTTCCTCTCTATACAGTGTGGGGCTGTCCCCGACACCCACAAAACATAAGCACAGTGCAAACCTTGATCTTTGAGTCCAAATAAATACACAGAGCTCACTCAGCTTTCTCCCTCTGAGATCCAGGATAGAGCTCTCCTCTGCTCTCTTTCTGGTCATTAAATGCAGGTGGAGAGGGGTTTGAGTGGACCAGAAAGTCCGGGCCAGAACCAGCTCTGCCACGGTGGCTGGCAAAACCCGGGTTGGACGCTCACTAGTTGCCTCAACGTGATCGCATGCGAGGCGACAAGTATTGCCCGTCCATTATGGCGCTTTGCATAACTCACAATATGTATATATATATAAATATAGATACATAGATAGATATAGATAATAAGTAATGGTTCCCAATGATGCTCCCTTTGAGCGCTTTTGCTAGAACTTCCTGGCAACCTCACCTCAAAATTTTAAGACAGAGAGCACTAGACCCTTGCATTTTGTCTTTACATGTGATGAGGTTGCCAGAAAGTTCTTTATTTATTTATATAGGATTTATTTAGATGTGTACTATATTAAGTAAAACTTACTCTATTTTATTAGCATGACATGGGAAAAAGATTGCCTTGGTCTCTAATTCACTAGCATGCAAGTGCGGCAGCTCTAGGATAAACTTGCATATGGCCTGCTTTATTTGAGCAATACAAAACAACCCCAGCACCTAAATCTACTATCCAGTTGACCAATCAAAACCAGATTGTAACATTTAAACAAGAGGTCTTATTTGGATTTATGTGTAAGTGCATATGGCAGCCTAGCTGCCAAGTCAAGACATTTCCATGCCCTGTCACCTGTAAGAGGTTATATCTATATATATCTATATATCTATCAACTCAACAAATAACATTTTTAAGAAATTGCATAACTGTAGGTTACCACATCTCCTTCTGGTCTGGTGAAACCATTGTCCAAAACAAAAAAAAAGTTTAGGCTGGACAGATCTTGTCAAAATTCTTTTCTGCCAGAACTGTGCTCTGCCAAATCCAAACTCACCATATGGTTAAATGCAGTGTTGCCAACCTCCCACAGAATTTTTTACTGGCAAAACATGGAAAATTTACTGGCAGAGCACATTTTTTTACTGGCAACCTGAAAAATAACTGAACTCCTATTAAAAACTAAGACAATTGATATTTAAACACAACGTGGAAACACTGACAATACCCATATCAAGTAGTAGTAGTGCCCGGTTTACACTTATAAATTCAGCACAGCATGACAAATTATCAGACCCTGATATTTATAGACAGTTGTAAAAATCACTGATTTTTACAAACTGTCAGTAAATTTACTGGCGGTTGGCAACACTGGTTAAATGGCAATTGCAAAGGACATGTATGGGCCCCATGGAAAAAATATTAACAAGCAGTTTTTGGGCGCCAAAACTTTCTTTTAGTTTTGGACAATGGTATTTCCACACATAAAGTAGATCTACAACAGAGGCACAAATAGCAAACATAATCTGAGAGGGGGATCTAGTCTTCCCTTACTCCAAAAAACATTTTTTTGTCTATGTAATGTTGGAGATTTTCTCACACTTCCTATTAACGAGACCATTGTCCCCATAATGGTAACTGAGGGGTATTTCCTCTAATGAAGCCCTAGATAACAGTAAAACACAACAGGGATTCCCAGCTCTGTTCAGAACCAAAATAAGGTTTGGGCTGAACAAGGATGGCAAAGTTACTAGCTATTGGGATTTGAGCACAGGTATATCTTTTTTCTGTTGTAACGCAGGTCAGTGGCAAGATCTGAACCTAGTAGCTCTCCCCCACCTAGGGTTTTTATGCCCCATGTTGGCATTGGGTCCACCTTAGCATTTGTAGTGGCAAGGCAGTGTAGGACTGACCAGAAGAGGGATTACTTTGACGCAGTTGGCCAGCTTAAACATGTATTGCAATATATGTGAACTAAATATCCCTGATTTTCATTGCATAGTTTGCTGGGAAGGCTGTAGCAGTGTGCATAGGGTCCATCCAGAATTTACAGCGGGTGACAGATGGCGCCAAAGCACGGCCTGTGGGGTGCGTATGAGGTGAAATCCTGGGAGGATGTCATATGACGTCCCCCCGGGATAACAGCGTTCCTGCCCGTCCATCATTTTACAATAAAAATTTGTCTCCGCCATTGCAAAACTACTTACTGGGATTTTTTTTTACCAAAAACATGTAGCAGAATACATATTGACTTAGATTTATGAAGAAATTAGAATTTTTCACGTTTTTCTTGGATATGTTTTATAGCAGAAAGTAATAAATATTGGGCTTTCTTTTTCAAAATTGTCGGCCTTTTTTTGTTTATAGAGCAAAAAAAAAAAAAAAAAAAACAGTGATGATCAAATACCACCAAAAGAAAGCTCTATTTGTGGGAAAAAAAGGACATACACTTTATTTGGGTACAGAGTCGCACCACCGCACAATTGTCAGTTAAAGTAACGCAGTGCCGTATCGCAAAAAATGGCCTAGTTATTAGGGGGGTAAATCTTCTGGAGGTCAATTGGTTAACAGGAAAAAAAAGCTGTAAGACTTTGCACATATTTTGTTTTGATGCATCCAGAGTGTTTCTAGTTGATTTAACTACTTCCCTACGGCCGTATGCAGAATGACGGCCGGGAAGTGATATGTCATATGACGTCCAGCAGGATAACATGCCGGCGATCGTTGATGTGGTGTGTGAGTGTGACACACCGCATCTCCTATCTAGGTAATGGGCTTCTGTCAGAAGCCTTTTACCATGTGATCAGCCGTGACGAATCACGACTGATCACAGTGTAAACAGGAAGAGCCGTTTATCGGCTTTTCCTCCACTTGCACTGACAGACGTGAATAGAAGAGAGCTGATCGGCGGCTTTCCTGAAAGGGGGGGTCTGTGCTGATCGTTTATAAGCACAGCCCCCCCTCGGATTGCCACACTGGACCACCAGGGAGCTGACCAGGACCACCAGGGTGCCTACACATGGATGCCACCCAGGGATGCCACCCAGGGACCACCAGGGATGCCACCCTAGACCACCAGGTAAGGGGCAGATAATGCCCAATAGGGATGGCACTGCGCCAATCTGTGATGCTTGCCAGTGCCATCCCTATAGATGCTGCAATACCAGCGCCGCCTATCAGTGACCATCAGTGCCCATCAGTGCCACACATCAGTACCCATTAGTGCCACCTATCAGTGCCACTCATCAGTGCCACCTATCAGTGCCCATCAGTGCCGCCTATCAGTGACCATCAGTGCCACCTATCAGTGCCCAGTGCCACCTATCAGTGCCCATAAATGTCGCCTGTGAGTGCCCATCAGTGCCGCTTATCAGTACCCATCAGTGCTGCTTATCAGTGCCGCCTATCAGTGCACATCAGTGCTGCATATAAGTGCCACCTCATCAGTGCCACCTCACCAGAGCCGCCTCATCAGTGCCAATCAGTACAGCCTCATCAGTGCCCATCAGTGAAGGAGAAAATGTACTTATTTATTTATTTACTTTATTTAAATTTTCGGGCTTTTTTATCTGTACCGCAAAAAGTAAAAACCCCAGAGGTGATGAAATACCACCAAAAGAAAGCTCTATTTGTGGGAACAAAATGATAAATATTCAGTTTGGGTACAACGTCGCACGACCGCGCAATTGCCATTCAAAGCGCAACAGCACTGAAAGCTGAAAATTGGTCTGGTAGGGAAGTGTTCTAAGTGCCTGGTACTGAAGCGATTAAACAAGGCTTTAAAGGCCAGATACATTTTGTCAGAAAAGGATACTATTGCATCTACAGTAAGCTAATAATTTGATATGAACATGTAATATTACTTTAGCATTACATGTATATACTCCTAAGTAAATCTAAAATATACCTTGATAGAAATGTAATAAACATAGTAGGAAGTTAGTCAGTAAATTTTTAGGAAAGGGACATTAATGTTATGTGGTGTCATTGCTTGGCCCATGGGACCAACGGCATCCTACTTTATAAACAGAAGTGACAAGTGATCCTGGTTAATGAAGCGGAGGTGTTACTGAGAGGTGTTTGCAGCGGTAGTCATTTTAGCCGTGGTAGCCAGTAAAACATTTCATGATCTTAACACTGAGGGTCTTCTTCCAAACAATCACTGTATCAAATGTCATCTACAGCCCCCTCTAGGATTCTTCTTTACAAAAAACTTCAAGAGAAATTTAGTCTTAATGCAAATAACAGTGCCGAAAACCATAGAACCGTCCTTTTGTTGTTTTATAATGTTTTTGTTTATTTAGGCATAAAGTAAGCGGAACTAAGGAAGTTTCCTTGCCAGAAGTCAAAAAGTAATTTCAATTTTGAATGAGTTTTTTTACAATCCCTTAACAGCCACATTTATCTTCCATTGCTTTTAAATTGGTCTTCAAACTCTTCAGATGATTGTTGCATGATGAGTGAAGGTGAAACAAGCCAGTATCTCCATAGACACAGGTTTTTCAGGTCATGAAGATTCTTGCAACTATATAGATTTCTGCTTGTAAAGAAAGTTTCACAGCCGTGGTAATGGATGCATAATATTAAAGGGGTTTTCTCCTTGGAACTTCAATAAGGAGGTTCACCATTAGATCACCACTGGTTTACCACTAGCCTATAAACATGTTTTCCATCAAAGAAATACTGCAGAACACTTCCATCTGGAAACACCTTTTTTATTGTAGCAAAGATAAAATCACATACTGGCCATTATATTCAGGGGAGGGCTGGGCCAGGGGGCAGGGTGGAAAATGCCCCCCCCGGGCCATCCCAACTTATATTCGAAAAGCCTGGCGGAGGAAGTAGGGGCCAGGAACGCGGGACTTTGTATGACAGCTTCTGCACCAGGTAAGCAGGAGATCCCCGCTCTTTGTAATCCAGTGGCTCTCCTCTCTCTGCATTGCAGGCTACTTTAATGGGCACTGGTGAGCCTGCATTGATGGGCACTGACCAGGCTGCATTGATGGGCACTGATCAGGCTGTATTGATGCATTATTTTTGTTAAACCTCCTTTGTTGCTATTAACATTAAATTATGTTACCACATTGTATCATATTTGTCTTGCTTCATAACATCAATATCCATTATAAAACCTGGTGGGCATGGATGGTGAGCTGATTCAGTGGTTCAATGGACCACTTGACTGGACTTGCCCCCCAGGCCTAAGGCTGCCAGCCCTCCCCTGATTATATTATATTATATGTACCAAGTGGTGTACACTTTCTCCAGGCATTTGGAATTAAGACTAGGCAGCCAGCACTATATTTAAAATCCCCAAAGAGGGGGAAAAGGCTGGTCACAGAGGAGTTAAAAACCCACATTCAAATCTACAAAGAAGTGACTGTCTGGGAAATATTAAATATAGGAACATTTACATTTAAGCATTGGAGTTGGAAAAACTTAAAAGAAGTTAGTAAATATATAAAGGGCTTAAATGGCATTCATGGAGTTTCCTTGAACCATACAAGACAATATTAGTCACGCTGCAGTATAATTATTAATGAAAACAGTTATCAATCAAAGTATCATTGGAAGTCTTTTCTTGTCAAACAGGCATACATGGAAATATGATCCATGGGCTCAATAATTGAAAGACCACATTGGAAATCTGAGCCAAAAGGCCAAAGAGACATGTTAATCTTGGCAATATGTGACATTAAGCATGTATTATCAAAATAATTAGAGCAATGTGCTTTGGGGAAATATCACATTTATGTGACACCATATTCCAAACTTATATAGAAAGGTGCACATAAGAAGAAATAGGGATATTTAGGCGTGTAAATCAAAGTACAATAGGTGAGAAGTAGATCAAAAGTATGTTTTTTATTGCTCAGTATAATAAAACAGGAGCCTCTAAAGCCTCTAAACAAAGGGCCAGTTTACTGCCCTTCAGACATTACTGAGCCAGACTGTGACCAGTGGAAGTGGATAATGCCCCAGTCAGTGGAAGTAAACAGTGCCTCAAGCTTGGTGTTCAGTCAGGG
This sequence comes from Glandirana rugosa, assembly GCA_018402905.1. NCBI lineage: Eukaryota > Metazoa > Chordata > Amphibia > Anura > Ranidae > Glandirana > Glandirana rugosa. The sequence goes on along the minus strand of BLSH010560098.1, from coordinate 393,578 downwards.
TAAAAAAAATAATTACGTAACACCTGTGGTCAGTAGGATGAGGAAGAGTACCCCAAAATTTGTATAGGTGGGAGGAATAGTGACCCATCATTGGTAGCAATTGACAGAATAATGCCCCACAAATGGAATGGTGTCTCTTTGTTGATGTCAATGGGAGAAATAGTGTTTTATACCAGAGAAAGGAATAGTGTCTCAAGCACAAGACAAAGGCAAGCAAAGCGCTGAATCCGGCAACAGGCCCCAGTTTGGAGACCACTGTAATGAAAGTAGTGACAGAAACCCCCCATGCATTAAAAAAGAAAATAGGTTCCATAATCATATAATTCATAGCAACAATTATATTGAGATATACCTTACAGTGAAAAGTCCTAATATACAAAAGCCTATGCACACCGCTGAGAATATACAGTATGTCACAAAAGTGAGTACACCCCTCACATATTTTATTATATCTTTTCATGTGACAACACTAAAGAAATTACACTTTGCTACAATGTAAAGTAGTGAGTGTACAGCTTGTATAACAGTGTAAATGTGCTGTCCCCTCAAAATAACTCAACACACAACCATTAATGTCTAAACCATTGGCAAAAAAAGTGAGAACACCCCTAAGTAAAAATGTCCAAATTGGGCCAATGTGTCAATATATTGCGTGGCCACCATTATTTTCCAGCACTGCCTTAACCCTCTTGGGCATTGAGTTCACCAGAGCTTCACAGGTTGCCACTGGAGTCCTCTTCCACTCCTCCATGATGACATCACGGAACTGGTGGATGTTAGAGACCTTGCGCTCCTCCACCTTCCGTTTGAGGATGCCTCACAGATGCTCAATAGAGTTTAGGTTTGGAGACATGCTTGGCCGGTCCATCACCTTTGCCCTCAGCTTCTTTAGCAAGGCAGTGGTCATCTTGGAGGTGTGTTTTGGGTCGTTATCATGTTGGAATACTGTCCTGCAGACCAGTCTCCGAAGGGAGTGGATCATGCTCTGCTTCAGTATGTCACAGTACATGTTGACATTCATGGTTCGCTCAATGAACTGTAGCTCCCCAGTGCCAGCAGCACTCATGCAGTCCCAGACCATGACACTCCCACCACCATGCTTGACTGTAGGCAAGACACACTCATCTAGTTGCCGCCACACACGCTTGACACCATCTGAACCAAATAAGTTTATCTTGGTCTCATCAGGCCACAGGACATGCTTCCAGTAACCCATATCCTAAGTCTACTTGTCTTCAGCAAACTGTTTGCGGGCTTTCTTGTGCATCATCTTCAGAAGAAGCTTCCTTCTGGGACGACAGCCATGCAGACCAATTTGATGCAGTGTGCGGCATATGGTCTGAGCACTGACAGGCTAACCCCCGACCCATTTAACCTCTGCAGCAATGCTGGCAGCACTCATACGTCTATTTCCCAAAGACAACCTCTGGATATGACACTGAGCATGTGCACTCAACTTCTTTGGTTCGACCATGGTGAGGCCTGTTCTGAGTGGAACCTGTCCTGTTAAACCGCTGTATGGTCTTGGCCACCGTGCTGCAGCTCAGTTTCAGGGTCTTGGCACTCTTCTTATAGCCTGGGCCATCTTTTTATAGAGCAACAATTCTTTTTTCAGATCCTCAGAGAGTTCTTTGCCTTGAGGTGCCATATTGAACTTCCAGTGACCAGTATGAGTGATTGAGAGCGATAACACCAAATTTAACACACCTCCTCCCCATTCACACCTGAGACCTTGTAACACTAATGAGTCACATGACATGACGGGGGGGGAAATGGATAATTGGGCCCAATTTGGACATTTTCACTTAGGGGTGTACCCACTTTTTTTGCCAACGGTTTTGACATTAATGGCTGTGTGTTGAGTTATTTTTAGGGGACAGCAAATTTACACTGTTATACAAGCTGTACACTCACTACTTTACATTGTAGCAAAGTGCCATTTCTTCAGTGTTGTCACATGAAAAGATAGAATAAAATATTTACAAAAATATGAGGGGTGTACCCACTTTTTTTGCCAACGGTTTTGACATTAATGGCTGTGTGTTGAGTTATTTTTAGGGGACAGCAAATTTACACTGTTATACAAGCTGTACACTCATTACTTTACATTGTAGCAAAGTGTCATTTCTTCAGTGTTGTCACATGAAAAGATAGAATAAAATATTTACAAAAATATGAGGGGTGTACTCACTTTTGTGAGGTACTGTATACACATATTTCATATTCGTATTATCTGTATATGTTTTTGTTCATCCAACACGTTTCCTGGAGTCCACTTTTTCATGTTTTCATGTGAAGCTAATGAGTAGTATCTTATGGAGAAAAGATATGAAAGACATGAAACTATTTACCGTATATACTCTTGTATAAGCCGAGTTTTTCAGCACATTTTTTATGTTGAAAAAGCCCCCCTCGGCTTATACTCGAGTGAGTATGCCCGTGGCGTATGCGGGTTTTCATGGTTCCCGCACGCCGCTTCTCTCCACTTGGCCATATAAGAGCGCCACACAGCGCTTAGATGACTTGGCGGGTCTCCCCTCCGCCTCCTCCAGACTGACGTCATGCTCGGGCCCGCCCCCTGCATTTGTCAGCCTTGGAGAGAAGAAGAAACTCTGAGACACAAGGTGAGTAATTTGAGCGCCAAGCAGCACTCTTATTGAGACATATACAACTACCCCCCTCCCTGTGCATAACTACCCCTCCCTGTGCATAACTACCCCTCCCTGTGCATAACTACCCCACTGTGCATAACTACCCCCTGTGCATAACTTACCCCCTGTGCATAACTACCCCTCCTCCTGTGCATAACTACCCCCCTGCATAACTCCCCCCGTGCATAACTACCCCCCTGTGCATAACTACCTCTCCCCCTGTGCATAACTACCCCCGTGCATAATTACCCCTGTATCCCTCTCTCTGTGCACAACTACCCCTGTATCCCTCCCCCTGTGCATAACTACCCCTGTATCCCTCCCCCTGTGCATAACTACCCACCCTAGACTTATACTCGAATCAATACGTTTTCACAGTTTTTTGTGGTAAAATTTGGTGTCTCGGCTTATATTCGGATTGGCTTATACTCTAGTATATACGGTAATCAAATTCAAAATCCCTAGTATTTCATGTAGCTCACCAAACATCTCTATCTTTATGATACACACCTCATGTAATAGAATTATACTGATACCACATATTCTGTATGTTGAACCTTTGATCCATTGATAAAATCATATCCATGCTTTTTCCTGCTCCTCTGTATTTGGGCATATTACCTCAGTCCAGACAGTTTGTGGCTATATGGTGGATGGAATGGTTACTCCATGAATGACTGGAAAAGACCCTAAAGTTGTTAAACAATAACCAAAGGCTCATTGAGATTTGTAACTCGAAGCCTACCTGACCCCGAGCTGTCCTGGACATGAAGTGGTCCTCCGTGCTGCCCCCTCATAGTGTAAAGGGAACACTCCTAGCCCTGCCCTTCATGAGGGGAAAGAGGAGATCCAAACGCCACTCTCCTCTATTTATCTCCTACCAAACTCCCATGTTTCATTGTTGAAGTCACGGTTTCCAGGTTTCACTTTCCAGTTCCAGAGCAAGAGAAGAGAGCAAGTATTCTACTGGGTACAAACATTGCAGTGACAATTATTTCCTGTTGAATTTTCAGGACAGAGAGTATGTCTTACACCTGGTTTTGGGCTGAAATGATGAGAGGGCTCTCTTTGTGGCCTTGTGCTCCACATCCCTGAGGATGGTAACAGGGTATGCTGAACCCAAAGAAGCAGGGATTGCCAGCGGTACTGAAGACACTGAAGTTCTGAAGTAGTGCTGTAGTGGTAGGACTTCTGCAGAACAAAACCAGGTGACAAGGCCAGATGGTCCTTCAGGTGAATACTAGATCGAACTGTCAGGCACAGCAGAAGGCAGATTACAGAGAGCAGGTCATAGCAGGCAGGGCAAGACAGAAAACAGAGTCAGGAATGAGTGCCAGGGTCAGAACAACATGGTCAGCAGTTCAGAAAGATCAGGAGCGTAGTCAGGGGCTATTTGGGGGTCATACACAGGAAGCCGGCAGGAGCAGAACTATTAAGCAAGCCAAGGTCAGAGCCAAGAAAGAAGCAAAGGTAGTCCAGTAGTCAGCCAATTCGGTAACAGGAAGTCAGAAGCATAAGCACACAGGAAACAAGGGTAGCAGGGATCTGAAGACCAGTCAACAAAGTCTGTGAGCAACTGTCATCCTTATAAAGGCCAGATGGCGCCAAGATCTATTACACATGGCGTGTGTCAGTGCACACAGGCATTCGCATTGACTGAACAGTTGTGCGTCGGGAACGAATAGTCGTTCATCGTGAACAAACGTGCACTGGCTCATTTACATTACATCTGCACGCAGTCATGTGCAGACAGATGCGATTATACAGGGTACTGGCAAGTGAGCCAGGCCAATCTTCTCCAACTTGTCCCCTGACAAAGTGAAGGGAAATTTTATCAGCAGGACAAAGACAGCAAAAAATTATCTGGTAAGAGTTTTAATCTTTCCCCATTCTGACCACAAATAATAATACATTTTGACTTACATTTAGTTAAGCAAGTCTATTTGACCAGCTCACATGTGAATTACTTTCTCTGAACAGCCTTCCATTCTCCATGAAGATAAACAGTAGGGTCACCATACACATTACAATCTGACCATGCAATTTTTGTACAATCATCTTTAGATTTACACAACTATGCAATGTGAGGGCCTAGCTAACCTATCCATTCAATCTGTATCCAAGTAGGCAGGCACTTGTACTACACAGATGTTGATAGATCTAAAGGAAATTGTGCAATCAGATTTTAATGTGTGTGATGAGCTTTGCCAGACCTTTAATTTTAACAAAAATCCTCCCAAAAGATTATTTTAATGTATTTTGTGCATGGCATTTATTGTAAAATCTTCCAGACATCCAAAAGACCTAAAGCTGCTCCTGAGCAAGAGAACTGACTCTTCTTGAAGGAATTACATTTTCTAGCACGTTGAAAGACATATTACAAGTGAATAAAAATAATCTAGGGAAACATTTAAAGTAGAACTATGGGCAAATCTTTTTTTTTTCCATTTTGGATAGAGTAAGGGAGGGTTATAACTGCTGTCAGATTTTTTTCTGCCATCTCTGTTGCATTGTGGAGATTTCCTTTCACTTCCTGTCCCATAGCCAAACAGGAAGTGAGTGGATATCTCTGCAAATTAAAGGATTTTTTAGGGACCCCCAGGTCACCAGAACAAGTGTCCCCATTGGAAGATTTCCCATCTATTACTTTTCTGGGGACTACCCAAAAATTGGGGTTTTCTTTTTACTTTCACTTTCAGTGATACTAGTTAGCAGGACAAATAGAGAGGGTGAATCTCCTTAACAGGGGCACAGACAGCAATAAAAACTGACAGGAGCTCTAATCCCTCTCCACTCTGTCCAAAACTAAAAAAGAAAGTTTTGCCTGCTGATCAAACAGGTTTGTTGATCTGACAGAACAACGCTATTTTTACAATTCAACATCAAAATAGTCTGAGGGATTTGAAAATACTGTATGTCACTATATAAGCTCCGTTTACTGTAAACAAATAAGTGTGAAATGCAAAACTCCGGTGGGTGTAAAAAGATGTCCACTTGCCGCCTTCTCACTGTATCCTTACTGTGGACGAGTGCGGGGTGTAGCAAGATGGTGGCGACAGAACCTCATTTCCATTACAAGATTCCATGGGTCGTCTAATCTGATGGAACACCGGCATCAGAATTGAGCAATAGTGATTCGTTTGTACAAATGTCAGTGTTTTTGGTTTGATAACATTAATGAATTCAATTTATTATTATTTTTTATAATTATTAATTATTTATTATATTATAATTTATGATTTTGTGTTTCAAACTTCATCATACTTGGGATGTCTACTAGACTCTTGTTTGGACAGATTTAAGTGAGTTATTCCTAAGAATTACAGGTCTACAATATAAAACAACAAATTTCCATGCAAAACAATGTACCACTTTGACAATCAAAATACTGACATTAGCAAGCTGCCAGGGAGGGGGATTAGCTCTAGATCAGGGATATGTAATTAGCAGACCTCCAGCTGTTGCAGAACTACAAGTCCCATGAGGCATAGCAAGACTGACAGCCACAAGCATGACACCCAGTGGCAGAGGCATGATGGGACTTGTAGTTTTGCAACATCTGGAGTCCGCTAATTGCTTTTCCCTGCTCTAGATGAAGATAAGACTTCTCTTTATTGCATCACTGTAAAAAAAAAAAGTATACGAATATTGCGCTCTTCAATTCCTTTAAATTAGGGCTGAAAAAGATGAATTATGCTTTGTTTGTATTGGTCGTTAAATTACTAAGTCTTATACTGTTTCCCCAGCACTGCTGTAAATAAGCATTTAGCTGTGTCCTCTGCATAAATCAATGGAAGATTGTTTGTGTAAAACAAAAGAAAGATTAACACAATGGACAAGAAGGGTCTAGAAATAGACTGGGAGGATCTCTGTTTTAATTAGAGATCCGTGTGAACCGAATACCAGAAATCCCTAACATTTTGGCCTTGTGTTTAGCTTCCCAAGTGACCAGTGACTTCCTATTTGTTATAATAGCTAGCTTATTAAGTAGAACAAATAGTTTGTGGTCAATGCCCAGTTTCTTTTCATGATAACAGTCCGCAAATGTAACAATTGCAGAAAATGCTATTGAAGTATAGTTGTCATGAGAGAATACCATGGTCAAGCTCCTTCTGAACATTCTAGTTTACTGACTGTCTGGTTTTAATACCTTTCTTATTTGCAAGCAGCAAAACAGAGACAGTGAAAAGTCACATTTCCGTATTTGTGTATTTGTTCTGGGTCAGAGACTCAGAAAGTGCAGAAGCAAAGCCATAGGCCTGACAGCCAGGCAACTAGTCTTTTCAGAAGAAGAGGTCAGCAATAACAGTTTCCATATTTCCCTCATAGTAAGTAAGTATACTCTAAAAATGTGCCAAAAATGTACAATTATACCAGAGATGTGGGTTAAAATATATTTTTAGACTGTTAATATTGAAACGTATGCATTTAAGGTTTTACCAGAGGCATGTCAGAAAACATGTTTCTTAACCGGTGATACACATACTTTTGCATCACCCAATTTAACTATTTCACTACAAGTGAAACTTCACTCCAAAAACCGACCTTTGCCCACTGCAACTATCTCACTTTGAATTATTTTAAAAATTCAATTTTTTTTTAGTGTTTGTGTACATTTTTTACATTTTTTTTTACTTCGCCATGCTCCCTCCTCCATTATCACCTAGGCATGAATAACGTGTCCCTCCTGCAGCCTCCAGGATTATCCCATCACATATCCCAGATGGCTGCAGGAGCAGGGACACACAGCTACTGGAGGGTGGACCTGGTGTGCGTCATTAGTGTACTGACTGTCCATTCCAGGTTCTTGAAGCTGGCCCTCTGATGATGCACTTCCAGGTCTGCCTGGCCACTGTTGAGCAAGCAGGTACACCCAGAGTGAAGTTTGGGCAGTTCCTGTGGAACCAGACAATTTTCGTTGCATTCTATGCATTAAGATAAAAAGCCTTCTGTGTGCAGCAGCTGCCCTCAGCCCCCCTAATACTTAAATGAGGTCCATCTTGCTCCAGCGATATTGTAGTAATGTCTCGGCTGTCCAGAACTCCCCTCCTCATCTGCTGAGACAGCAGCGCGGCACCATTGCCTCCCACTGCTGTCAACTAAAATCAGTTAGCCAATGAGAATAGAAAGGGGGTGGGCCAGGTTGCTGCTCTGTGTCTGAATGGATACAGGGAGCTGTGACTCAGCTCAGGTGCCCCCATAGATAGTTGCTTGCTGTGGGGGCGCCCAACAGGAGGGAGGGTCTAAGAGTGCCAAAGAGGGACCCAAGAAGAGGAGGATCGGGCTGTTCTGTGCAAATCCAACAAATGCAACAGAGCAGGTAAGTATAACATGTTTGTTATTTTTAATTGGAAAATACCAAGACTTTACAATCACTTTAACCATACATTGATTGTCAATGGAAAATTTCTTCATTACATCAGTGGTCAGTGTAGAAATATCCCCTCACATTAAGAGCAATATTAATGAAACAGTAAATGTGACTCTCACCAAACATTCAGTGGTAGTTAATTCATATTTAATGAATGTCACGGTCACTACTTTCTAAATATGTCCCTTATCAACAGAAAATTACATTGATGGTTAGTGTAAAAATGTCCCCATACACTGAATGGCAATGAAGAAATGCTTCCTTGCATTGATTGTCAGTGTACTGTAAGTAGAAGATAAATCTACCACTGCTAAAGGAATCTTCAGCAACCCTTGGAGGAACTCTAGGGTTTCATGGAACACTGGTTGAGAAAGATCAGCAAATCTATTTAAAACCACAACACATACTATCTGCCCCAATAGAAGACAGCACTAATTACAAACCTGAATAACATTAGTAACATTAGAATTTAGAAATGTGGACTTTCTTACAGCTCAGTTAAACTATTATTACTGTAGTATTATATACTCTTTTGCATTCTCATAAATTATGAGATTTAGGTATGGTCAAAAAGACATGCTGGAAGGTAAATTAGATCTAAATTGGCCCTACTATATGTATGAATGTGAGTTCGGGACCTTAGATTGTAAGCTCCTTGATGGTAGGGGCTGATGTGAACGTAAATATATATGTTAAGAGCTGCGTAAATTGACAGCACTATATAAGTACCTGAAATAATAATAATAATAACTCATAGGACAAATGGGTGGGACTGCATAACTCTTTACACATCCTGCTCAGATTTAGAACATCACCTATTATGTCCTGTGAAAATAAAAATGTTATGACAATGAAAGCTCTAGAGAACCCACACACCCAGTATCCAAGAAAACAAAGTCTGCATTTCTGCATTGCTACAGTAAAATATAAACCCACCGGTGTATGCGTATCATTGAGACACTACAGTCTTCAATTTTCACTGCAGGTAAGGTAGTTTCCCTAGCTTTGCATTTGATTTAACATATGTAAAAGCAATGCTCCTGAAATGAAATACCAGTAGTAAACTACTATCCTCATCCAAATAGGAAAATAAAAAGAGAAGATGGAAGGGGCCCAACAAGAGAGTAATGGTATTGGGTAAAGATGGTATTTGGGTAAAAGTATTGGGTCCTATGCAGTGCTTGGCTCTGAAAGGAGTGGATGCAAATAACAACAGCCATGAGAGTATGAAAGTCCATGCATTCCAATGACTATATTCAAATAAATATGACAAGTTCATGAGGTACATGTAGAATTCTGGGAATATGTATATTCTAACCAGTAAAACATGGTTTTCCTGGTATTCTTTTAAAACCTTAAATTTGGTATAGATTTTATTGCACAGTTACGGTACATTAGTCTAGCTTGGACCAAGGTAGCTATACATATTCCTTACCTGAGCGACCACTGTAGAAGTAGAGAATCACTATAGTAGTTAGCGTTACTACATTGATTGTCCCAGTCTACTGTGTCCTATACCCAGCAGCTGCCCTTCTGCTTGCTTGGCACAACTGCTATTTAAAAAACAGCCAGGCACACCGAATTTTCCACAGCACTCTTGAGTCAGGAAACAGTCCTTGCAGCTTTTTGTATTTTTATTAGGGGTATTAAACTTGGGTGGGGTTAAGGGTATTATGGGATGCCCACTTGACTTTAATATAACTTTTCAGGGACAACCTCTACAACTATACAGTCTATTTACACACTCCTCAGCTTCCTCAAGCACAACACTTCCTTAAAGCACAACTCCCAGGACCAGCTGGCACACTGTTAGGTGTTCTGACAATAAGGCTCAGTCAGATTTCAGTAAATGCCCTTTACAGGCAGGGATTGTGGGCCCCTTTGCTAGTGTAGCAAAGTCTTAGTGCCCAGCTATCCTCCTGGGGCTACTGATCCCAGGGCCACATCTTCAGGCACTGCCAGCCCACCTGGCTTCAGGTGCCCCTTTCTCTAGCCCTCTTGGCGGAGCTTCCACAGTCCCCCAAACTGACTCTGCACCCATCTCATACTGTTCTCACCCAGTCCTCTCAGGCTGCTTCTCAGTCCTCCCAACTGTAACACTTTCCAGGCCACCTGACTGTCTTCTCCTTGGAGATCTTATGGATGTGCTCACTGGCTCCTGCTGTCCTCACACCTGCTTCCATGCCACTGGGCAGGATTCCTCCTTGGGATATCAGAGGATCCCTCCTGCACTCAAGCCCCAAGGCCCCAGACTAGGGGGTTACCCTCAAGGGCCCACCGACAGCCTCCTAGCACTCCATCTCCAACTACCACCCAAACTCTCCTGAGGATTTGAGGGAGCCTGCCTTTCCCAACCCATCTGTTGGGGATTGGTCAGGGCCCTAGAGAATACTCAAGGCAGCTTCTCCTAACCTCCCTCCCATTCTTCTGGAAGTTTCCAGCAAGTTACAGAAGTAGGGGGAGGTACCAGAGACGCTACCTGCTGAGTCATACCAGCCCTCCCTGGATCACTCACCCAACCCAAATTAAACACAGACACTACCTATTCTAGCACACTAGAGTGTTCTACATAATGATTACAAGGTGTTCTCTAATTGGATAAGGTGAAAATAATGATATCACATTCCACCTCTCTATTTTGTCTGGTCAAAGAGTCCATACTTCTGTGACATGGGGGCCCAGGTTACCCAGAGCATACACCCCGGGGGAAGCTTTCCTGCCACCGCAAAGAAAGTGGACCCTCTTCATTAGACCACCAGTCATCCCTGACCAAAGCTTCGGACACATCTCAGCCCACTACCCATCCCAGGTATTGGCTGCAGGGTTGCCAACCGCCAGTAAATTTACTGACAGTTTGTAAAAATCAGTGATTTTTACAACTGTCTATAAATATCAGGGTCTGATATTTTGTCATGCCGTGTTGATTTTTTTAAGTGTAAACCAGGCACATTACTCGATATGGGTATTGCCAGTGTTTCCATGTTGTGTTTAAATATCAATTGTGTTAGGTTTTTATAGGAGTTCTGTTATTTTTCGAGGTGCCAGTAAAAAATGTGCTCCGCCAGTACATTTTCCATGTTTTGCCAGTAAAAAACGCTGCGGGAGGTTGGCAACACTGATTGGCTGTATAGATTTTCTCTCAGAAGGACTCATCAATTAATATGGCATGTTAACCAGCAGCACAACCTTTGCTTTCAGCTGCCTTTAAACTCTCGCCAAGATGAGTTTTGGTTTCTCATACTGCCAGATTTACAAAACATTTCACAAAGACAGATTGTTTGAAACATTTACTCTACAAACTTAGCAACAAATTACCTGAAACAGTCAATTTAACTAAAAAAGTAATCTGGTTATATTATCCATAAATTGGCTAAGTTGAGTACATTCCAATTTTGGGTGGAGGTTATTGAAAGCATTGGTTGTGTAAGCAACAACTTTAGGTTCTGTTTAATGTGGTTGTATACTCTCCTATCGTTTTCAGCTAAGAAAGCTGACATCTTAGCCTCTGTTTAATCTGCAACTGCCATGATGCTGCACGTGTTCCATTATGACATCACCCATTGGATGGTTTGCTAGTTTCGTTGAGAGCACAATCAAGGAGACAGCTAGCATTTCCGGCATGCCGGAATATTAACTCTTTTTTGACACTATCAAATCGATGGGTAGACAACCGCTTTAACTTCTGGACCGTCCTCTTTTTTGATCTTTTATTGGGGTATTCAGTTTCATTTATGTCATAGTTTTTTCCTGCTAGGATAAAAACATGGGTTGAGCACCTCTAGAGGTCATAGACTGCAATCATTTACAGGTTAACAACCTTTTCTGGCTCAGAGCAATTGACCAGCGCATCTGACCAATCCAGTCACAAAGTATGCTATGCAGGTTTTGGGATGCAGGTAAATATTTGGCTATTCTTCAATCTCCTGGTAAGTTCATTATGGCTAACACTCACAACCGAACTTTTTACTCCAAGCTTTCTCACTTCTTTAGCCTGGTACCTGATCACTAAAGATGGGGTCAAACCTTTTTCAGTTGTATACTTTGCTATCAGCTTCTTACTTTCAACACCCCTACATACACAAAGAAATGTGCAGCTTATCTAGGCACATGCTTTGATGAACAAAGGGAAATAAAAACAAAATCTTGCTTTGGGAATACCCTTGGGGTCAAGACTACACTGGTACCTAGTGCTCATCTGAATTGCTTGGCTGGGCACTCATCGCTCTGTTTTCGAGGTTGTGGTGGAAATATGGTGGGCCTGTCTAGTGGTTCAGCAATTCTGGGAAGAAATATTGCAGATGGTCTCAGAACTGATGTCCTCCATAATGCCCTTCCTGGTTCAATATGTGCTTCTCAACTTTAAAGTAGGACTAAAGGCAAAGGAATGTGTAGGGGTTATAACCCCTGTTTGTTTTTTTCTTTTTGCCATCTGTGTTCCATTGAGGAGATTTAAAGCCAAAACAGGAAGCGAGAGAAAATCTCTCCAAAATAGGGGAATCCCTGGTTGTCATCATGGTCACCAAAACAAGCACCCAGTGGAAGATTTCCCACCAATTCCGTTCTGGGAACACCCCAAAATTTGTTAACGGTAAATATGACAAAGAGGGAGGATGCTTTACCCTGAAACCTGGCAAGTGTTCTAATCCAGTGTTTCTCAACTCCAGTCCTCAAGGCTCCCCAACAGGTCATGTTTTCAGGCTCCCCATTATTTTGCACAAATGATTTAATCAGTTTCACTGCCTTAGTAATTACCACAGCCGTTTCATCTGAGGGAAATCCTGAAAACATGACCTGTTAGGGCGCCTTGAGGACTGGAGTTGAGAAACACTGTTCTAATCCCTTTCCATTCTATCCAAAAGTTAAAAAACGTTTTGCTATTAGTTGTACTTGAGTCCTCCAGGTCTTTTCAAGGTTCAGTTTAAGTTAGTAGTTTATGTCCTGACAGCAGCTAAGCAAACAATTGCCAAAGTCTGCTAGACACTCTCACTTTTCATCTGGAAATAGGTCTAGAATTCATCAGGTAATGTTTCACTAGAAAATAGAGGTAAGGCTGACTAATTAAATGTCAAAAACATTTGGTTATCTCTTATCTCTGGGCCTCATATTTTCCCCCCACCGGAATTTTGAGCTGGAGCTTCTAGTTCTATAAAATGGTGCATGCCCTCATAGTGCATCCTTCCCATTCCCCCTACCCACATTTTTTTTTTTCTTGTTCTCTTATCCTATTTTTATCCTTGGTCAGTACTTTCTCATTATCCTACTTCTTTCATCTTACTAGCTTGCTACAATGGTAGACCTACGCTTCCTCTAGGATACTCCCTGTTGGACCTCTTGCCTAGTGACCCCATTTTTCCTTTGCCTCTTATCTTGATATGATAGCTGTAATTCTGTTTACTGCTGGTAAAGAGCTTTTCTATAAGGCCTCATACTCATGTTTTTGAGCTTTTTTTACAGCTTAAAAACACCTCTCCATGTTATTCAATGGCCTCATACACGCACAGACATTTTTGAGCTGTAATTGGCATAGGCGTTTGTAAGCTCCAAAATAAACGCACGACCAGCGCTTTCTGAGGCTCCAGTGCTAGAGCTGTAAAAGCGCTGAGGTAAAAGCTCAAAAATGCTGTATACACAGCGTTAAGCCTCCTCAGGCGTTTCTCTACTGCTTTTCAAAATCAATGGTTCCCTATGGGAGCCCATTGATTTGAATAGAAGTCGCACCAGAAATTGGATCATGATGATCTGACTTGTGGTGCGACTTGTGTGCTGAGGATCTTGAAGGGGAACCCCCCCCGCAAAAATGAAAAAAATAAGTTGCGTGGGGTTTCCCCCCAAGAGATACCAGACCCTTTGGTCTAGTATGCATTTTAAGGGGAACCCTCACCCCCAAAAAAATTATGTGGGGTCCCCCCAAAATCCATACCAGACCCTTATGCTAGCACGCACCCCTGGGTGGTGATGTCACAAGGGGTGGGGCCTCCTCATGATGTCAGTGGGTGGCCCCACCCCATGCCAATATAAGTCCTTGCACACAGCGGAGCCAGCATTACACCGGGAGATTGCATCAGATCAACATCAGAAGGAGAACAGAGGGAGAAGACAGCGGAGAAGACGTGGCAAAAGAGAAGACAGAAGACCCAGCAAAAGAGCGAGAAGAAAGAAGACCCGGCAGAAGAGGGAGAACAGAAGACAGCACAGAGAGGAGAAGAACTGGAGAGAGAGAAGACACCGCCGGAGGAGGCAGACAAGCTGGTGGAGGGAGAAAAGCTGGAGAGGGAGAAGACGCCGGAGCTTATTTAATAAAATATTTTAAAAACCTGTGTAGTGTGGGGTTTTTTTTACACTTTTTTTAGGTGAATGGGTAGGGGTACAATGTACCTCAGACATATTCACAGGGTGGAGGGTCGGGATCTGGGGGCCCCCTTTTTTTAAGATCACAGATCCCGACAGCCACCAGCCAGGGATGTTGAGAAGAGGCCCTTATCCTCATCAACATTGGGACAAGGGGCTTTGGGGTGTTGAGGACATGCAGCCTGGTATGGACCGGGGGGGGCGCTCCCCCACCTTTCCTGACCTGCCGGGCTGTGTGCTCGGATAAGGGCCTAGTATGGATTTTGGGAGGGAACCCCACACAAATTTTTTTTTTTTATTTTGGCGTGGGTTCCCCTTCAAGATCCTCAGCACACAAGTCGCACCGCAAGTCGGATCATCATGGTCCGACTTCTGGTGCGACTTCTGTTCAAATCAATGGGCTCCCATAGGGAACCATTGATTTTGAATAGAGGCAGAGAAATGCGGTTAAAAGCTAGCGCAGCTTAAAGCGCATTGACGCCAATGCAAAACACTAATAAAATTACGCTTTTTACGCTTTTACCCCACGACAGTATAAGAGCCAGCAACTCCTCCTCCTGATAAAAATTCCTTATTCATAAACGGTACAATGTGCAAGTTACTGCAGCTTACGTGTTTTGGTAAAGAACCTTATTCAGAGCTCTATGAATAAGATTTTTTACCGAAACACGTAAGCTGCTGTAACTTGGACACTGTACCCTTTATCAATAAAGTACTTTTATCAGGAGGACAAGTTGCTGGCTCTTCATCTTATACTCTCATGGGGTAAAAGAGGGTTAACTATAGGAAGACACCATGAACTTTAGAGCACCGTTGGTCTACTTCCAAGTGGTTCTAAAGTTATAAGGTTTTTTATTTTAATACATTCTATTCATTAAGATAAAAAATCTTCTGTGTGCAGCAGCCCCTCTCACCCCCCGAATACTTACCTGAGCCCATCTTGATCCAGCAATGTTGTACAAGAAGCTTGGTTGCCCCTCCTCATTGGCTGAGATAGCAGCGGGACACCATTGGCTCCTGCTGCTGTCAATCAAAGTCAGTAAGCCGATGAGGAGAGAGAGGGCGGGGTCAATCTGCAGCTCCGTGTCTGAATGGACACACAGAGCAGCGGCTCGGCTTGGGTGTCCCCATTGCATGCTACTTGCTATGGGGGCACTGAGCAGAAGAGAGGGGCCAGGAGAATCTGTGAGGGACCCAAGAAGAGGAGGATATGGACTGCTCTGTACAAAACCATTGTACAGAGCAGGTAAGTATGACATATTTGTAATTTTTTAAACTAAAAAAAATTTGACTTTAATATCACGGTAACCTAGGTGTATAACACCGTTTGTGGACTCTTTTACCCCACATTGCACTGTCCTGTCACTTTGATGGCCAAGAATCTAAAATCAATAAATATATTGAAAAATATGAAATATGAATACGAAATTATGAAATATTGAAAAAAATGGTTGGGATTTAGTGCCGAATGATTTATTTTTTGGGGGGAGAGGTACATTTTATTTTTGCAAGGGCCTTTTTTATTATGGAGTCTGCAGCATACACTTGCTGCTGACAAAGGCAAAGCTGCCTTTTGTTTGTAACATGTCACCGCATAACTGTGTGAATGTGTAAAATTTTTATTGTTGGCTGCTGGGAAAATTCTGCATTGCAACTCAAAGACTGTATTCTATTTTAGTGCTCGAGCACTGAAAATTATTTGTGGCTATTAGATAATACACTCACATATTTTTTTCAATATAAAAGCTACCTCATTTCTCGCCATTAGCTCCTTACACAGTGTCCAGCCACTGAACAATATTTGTGGCTATTGTCTCTCGGATAACAAACAATAGTTTTTTTTCAATTATGTCTCTCAAATGATACACCCTCATTTTTATTTCAAAATTAAACCTACTTCATCTCTCTCCCTTAGATTGCAGCCCAATCAAGCTGCTTATATACTGTCCAGCCATTAAACAATATTTGTGGTTATTGTCTCTCAGACAATAAACTTTAATATTTTAATTACAAGATGAAACTGTCTGGGAATTCCTGTAAGCCAGCTGCCTCAGAGGCATGTGCATGCACATGGTATTGCTTGTAACGCTGTGGGCAGCTAAACACGGCAAAGCATGAAAACATGCGCGCAGACACAGGAGTGTGTCCACATGTTGGTGTCAAAAAACGATTTAAAGATTGTTCTTATCCAGTGTCAGCGCTGGCTGGTCTTCAGCTATACCCTGTGCCCTGCTTGTGTCCTGCATGTCTTCTGTTACCAACACGACTTGCCTCTGACCTGATTCTGGATTCTGCTCATACTTCTGCGCATTAGTTCCTGACCTATGATGTGCCTATCATCTGCTAAGGTGTGCTGCCAGTTCATCCAAAAAGAATGGCCTGCCTTAAAGTGATTTTAAAGGACAGTTTGTTTTGTGTTAAAATAAATAAATATTTTATACTTACCTACTCTGATATTGCAAGGAGCAATTATTTACCTCCTCTTTGGCAATCCACTGCCGGAGCTATATACTCCTCCCTCCTCTAGGTGCCTCCTTAGTAAGCCAGGTGCTGTAGTGGCACCCATGTGCATGTGCTTCCAAGCCAGACTGTGTTAGTTTATAGACACAAATATGATCTATAAGGCATGCCCCTGTTCCCTCCTCACAGGAGTTTGACAGACAGCAGCGAGGGACTATCACTCCTGCTGCCCTCAGTGTCTCTTGTGAGACCAGGAAGTGAGGAGCGGTGCTGCAGACGGGACAACACTGGAGCCGTGAGAGGAGCCAGGTAAGTGTTATATAAGGTACGAGCAGACAGCTTACACAGATAGTCTGCAGAAGTCCTGCACTGCACCTGCGATCTGACCGTGGGTACAATGCTTTGCAGGATCCTAGGAAAAAAAATTAATAAATTCACTTTTTTTACTTGCAAAAAAAGATGTGCATTTATTTATTTTTTTATAAAGGTGACTTATCATTTAAGGTAAAAAAACTTTTTGACCACTCTCTGAACTCCATCTGTGCTGACCTCTGCTTGTCCTCTGACCTCAGCTTCTCTGTGCTCCATTGGCTCCTGCTTTCCTGATCGGTTCCAGACCCTGCTTGTTTCCTGACCACGCTCCTGACTATGCCCTGTACCTTATCCATTCTGTCTGTGTATAACCCGGTCTGCCTGATTCTGCCACTCTGCTGTCGCCAATGCCAGCTGCCCACCTGCTTGCCTGCTTACTGGAGCTGTCCGATGACTTCACCTGCCCGGCGTGGACACCTGCCCTACTGCCAGCAAGACTTACAGGCATTCGTGACACTCTGTACTCCTGTGCCTCCAGTCTACTCTATCAGGGGCCCTAAGTCAGAGGTGTAAGAGAGGCCTTTCTCATCATATCAAGCTCTGCTGCCAGGTATGTGATATATGTAGTGTCCTAAATCCGTTAGGCTGCTGGGCTAAATGTAGTTTTTTTGGCTTTGCTGTCTGTTCAGGGATTCCTGAGCTGGCTGTTTAATTTCTCTCACCTGCTTCTGAAAGAAGCTTCCAGAATAAAGGGCAGGGAGATCCAAATGAATATGTATCATGCTCCAGCCAATCCCTGAAAGGAGGTGTCCAGAAGGTGGCTGGGGTGGTGATACATATTTGGGGAACCTGAGCAGATTGTTCTTTCCTCTCCATGGAGGGTTCCAGTTTTCCTGGGGCTGCTACCCCTAGGAGAGAGCTGCTGAGACATAAGATTACAATCTGGGCCTTGGCAAGAGCTGATCTAAGGGTCTGGTGAAGATTGCTGATGGATGATTTGCTGGAGGGCACCACTCTGAAGTCCTGCCCTTTAGAAGGATCGTTTATCTCCTTCACTGAGGATCTACCTCTTATTTCATTCACTGAGGATCTACCTGTGGATACTGGGTGGCAGACAACTCCTGTGACAGACACTGTAAAAAATGTTGGAAAAGGAAACATCATGTAATGTACTGTGTACTGTGAACTATACCTATGTATTATACCTGTCTATACCAGTAGGTGGTGCTGTAGTATTATAGTGTATAGTAAATGTATTCTATGATATAACAGGATGTATGGTCTATCTCTGTTATATGCACTTGTTTGTATCTAGTTCATGTTTTTCTTGTTCCATAATAAAGATATCCTCCATGAAAGTATAATATTCTCTGCAACCAAGAAGCTTCTAGCGCTTAATTGCAATACTCTGCACAACAGGTTATGGGCACCAGGCACCAAGAGGCACTGGAAAGAGAAAGAGAACTCAGTGAGTACAGTGAGTCTGTGAGTATTGTATGCAAAGATGACAAGCAGTTCAGATGTGAAGTTTGCAATTGCACAGCTGAACAATGCCAATTACCAGCTGTGGAAATGTAACCTGAAAATGCTTTTTAGCAAGAATGATTTATGGCAAGTGCTAAATACAGTAAAAAATAAAAAATTATACTGCGCATCCAGGATAGACCAATTAAGCTGCCGGCACTACAATATCAACAAAAATTGTGTGAATCAAATGTAAAATAACAGTGCAGCACTACTACATGAATAAAATTGCAATGAATACAATTAGTAGTTAATTTATAGTGAAATAGTGAAAATAAGTCCAAAAAATGAATTCATGCGCACCATGATGACAAAGTTCTTAAGATATACACAAAGCACAACAAAGAAAGCAGAGCCTGTTTTCTCTGTAAAAAAATTGGTCACTTAAATAAAGACTGTTCTATCTGGAAAGCCGAGCAGCGAAAGCTAGAGCTATCCACAAAAGAAAGAGCCAAAGCAGCCACAAAGGAAACTGCTGACACTTCATGGGGAGGCACCTTTAAAGTGACACAGAGCACATTGATTACAGTGCAAAAGACAAAGTTTTCCTAGCAAATGGGAAAAGCATCACTGCCGAAGGTAAAGGCCAAGGCTTTCTGAACTGCATTACACCACAAGGCAAGTAGAGTATCCTTGTAGAGAAAGTGCTGTATGTCCCAGAACTAGAAGGCAGCCTTCTATCAGTGAAAAGTCTTGCAAACAATGGTCTCACAGTTAAATTCCAGGGTGATGAATGCGCAATTCACAATAATAAGCAATTCCTCGCAAAAGGAAAAATGGATGATCAACTATACAGGCTCATCACCACAGACCAGCAGGCCAATATAGTCTCTAATGACCTCCACAGGAAATTCACTTATGGCTCAAGCGGCTGGGGCACAGAAGTCCAGAAGCTATACAGGACATTATAAAAAGAGGCTTATCAGAAGATTTGACAATAATGCCTTGCAAAGTGCTCATGGAATGCAAGTGCTGTATTGAAGCAAAAGCCCCTTCCACAGGTGTCTCAAAGAAAAACTACCCACCTACTGCAGCTCATACACAGTGATGTATGCGGTCCAATGAAAACTCCCACGTCAGGAACAGATATCTACTGACTTTCATTGATGATTATTCCAGGCAGACAACTGCTTATCTGATGATAAAGAAGAATGAAACATCAGAGAAACTTCAAGAGTTTATTGCCATGTCTAGCAAAAATTTCCAACACAGACCAGGAATAATATGTACCAACAATGGGGGAGAATATATTAGCAAAGAAGTGGCCTCATATCTGAAAAGACAAGGAATAGTACAACCAACAACCGCACCTGAACAAAAATTGCACTCTTATAGAAATGGCCAGATGCATGTTGTCGGATGCCAACCTAGTACTGGGGAGAAGCAGTCATGACTGCAACCTACCTATAAAACAGACTACCCTCAAAAGCTATTAAAAGTACTCCATTCAAAATGTGGCATGAATCAAAGCCTAGCTTAGGGCACATCAGAGTGTTTGGATGTAAAGAATATGCCTATATTCCAAGCAAAAAGCGATCCAAACTGGAGAACAGAGCTATAGAGGGCATTCTAGGAGGCTACAGTGAGCAAACTAAGGGTTACAGAATCCTACACCCAAAGACTGACAAAGTGACAATAAGCCATAGTGTTTATTTTGATGAGAGCCCATCACCAGAAAAAAACCCATCCCTGAAAGCTGTGAAGTGAATATGCTCAACAAACCAGAGGAAAAGGTTAATCAAAGCGAACCTGTGCAGGAGTCAGAACAAGAGGTGGAACCAGGGCCGCTGATAGGGGGGTACAGCCAGCCCTGGTGTGGGGGGCCCAGAGCACACAGGGGGACACACAAATGGGGGGAGGGGGGATTAGTGACAGATGACAATCGTGTCTCTTTTCCTCAAGGGGATGAAAAAGTTGCTCTCCTTCCCTCTCCCTTGCTACAAGCTTTTATCTGCTAAGAAAGGGACAGTCATCCCTCACTAATCCCCCTCCCTGTGTGGGCCCCCCTCCACTCAGCACTGGAGTTTTTTATCTCTCTAAAGCCTCGTACACACGAGTCGACGATCGTATACAACAGGTCATATGAATGACAGTTGTATGCGAAATCTAACTTTAGTACGCGTGATTAGATCAGCCGGCGTACGGCGGTCGTACAACGGGAGTTGTATGAGCAAACTAGAAAACTTGTTAGTACCAACAAGCGGTCATACGACCGTTGTATCGTGTGTACAGAGAAGTTGGTCCAACAAGTTGTATTGTGCAAAACACGCATGCTCAGAAGTCAGGAATGGGCAGACGCTAATTACATGCACCTGAACGTTCTCTTTATACGTTCATAACCCGTCACTACGTTCAGCTTGGTCGTACGATCGTGTAGTGCATGTCAGTATGCTGGATACAGTCTTAATGAATTTTCCTATCGCACTCTTTTCTGGCAAGAGGCTCTGACGTAATCGGGTGCTGTAACGAAATCCAGCTGGGTCCTGGAGATCAATCGTCATGCAAGTGTATATATTCGTCACCACACCACGGATTCTTGTCCATTCTTGTCTTGTCCAATGTGATTTTTTCAATAAACGAAACTTTTGGACAAGGATCCGTGGTGTGCTGACGAATATATACACTAGTATGCTAGATACAACAGCCAACATATGATTTGAGCCGTTCGGTCGTTGCATCGTGTGTACAAGGCTTAAGGCTGCATGCACTGGCTTCAAAAAACTTTGCTTCTACAGGAGTTTAGTGTTTTGCCTGTAGAAGCAGCTCAATGTTATCCTATGTGTCCATGCACATTAGGACGATTACAGGCATTATTTAAGCTCAACGTTTAAGAGACAAAAAAAACCCCTTCTGGTTCTCCTAAACTTTGTACAAAAAATGTTCTATATGAGCGTTTTTTTCTGCCAATTGAACTGGAGTTTTTTAAGCCCAGTGTGCATGGAGCTTAACTTTTTTTTCTCTCCCTCTGTCCCTTTGATCCTGGAGCCTGTATATTTTTTTCATCTCATCTTCATTTTTATTTATTAACTTTTAGAATTAGCAGGAATTCTGTGAGTTATGTTGTATTTGTGTCTGCTAATACTTTTATTGTATTTTTAGCGAAATATAGCTTTAATACTTTTTTTTGGGGGGGGCCCTGTCAAATAGTCTGTAGGGGGCCCCACAATTTCTATCAGCAGCCCTGGGTGGAACTTACAATGCCTAAACCATTGTAAGATCCTGCTTAATTGCCTGAAGTCAGAAGATCCACTCGGACTACAAAGGGGAAACCACCCCGCAAGCTGTCATACACTGTCAAAACAGGTGTTTTGTGAAACACCTAGATTTTAAAACCGCTTTCCTATATGGAGACATTAAGGAAGATCTCTACATGGAGCAACCACCAGGGTTTGAGCAAGGAGACCACCTTGTGTGTAAACTTCAGAAAAGCATCTACGGTCTTAAACAATCTGCAAGGATGTGGAATGAGAAAGTGAATGAAGTGCTTACTAGAGAGGGAATCTCAAGAAGTAAAGCAGACCCCTGTATCTACTTGAAGAATCAAGGAGACAGATGGATATACATCCTTATCTATGTAGATGGCATTATAGCTTGTTTTGAACAAGAAGGGGACTATAATAAGGTAGTTGACAAGCTGAAAGAAAATTTTGAAATCAAAGAGCTAGGGAACATTAGATACTATCTGGGAATCCAAATAGAGAGAGAAGAAGATGGAAGTTATCTTCTCAACCAATCTCAGAATATCTCAGAAATCTTGGAACAATTCCATTTGCAAAATGCAAAGGAAGTGAAAACTCCTATGGAATCAGGCTATCAAAAGAGCAATGTAACAGAAAACTTGCTACCCAAAAATGACATGTATCGCAGAGCAATCGGTAAGATGCTGTATGCTGCCACTGTAACAAGACCAGACATAGCAGCAGCAGTGGGCATACTATGCAGGAAAACCTCAGCTCCCTGTCAGTGTGACTGTAATGCAATAAAAAGAGTGATGCAGTACCTCAAAGGAACAATTCTGATGAAGTTATGGCTACCAGTAACATCAGATCCAACACTGGTTGGATATGTGGATGCTGATTGGGCCGGGGACTGAACAGACCGCAAATCCACAAGTGGATTCATCTTCCAGTATGGGGAAGGAATCATAAGTTGGTCTAGTTGAAAGCAAGCAACTGTCGCTCTATCTTCAACTAAAGCAGAGTACATTGCAGCAGCACAATCATGTCAAGAAGCGATATGGATTTGTCAACTTTTTGTGGACATTGGGATAAATATGTCAAAGCCAATTCCCATTTTTTAAAACAACCAGGGTTGTATAAAGCTTACGCAATCAGAAAGGGTCAATCTTAGGACCAAACACATTGACGTCAAGAATCACCTACTGAGAGACAATCAACAGCTAGGTGTTATTGACATTCAATACTGCCCATCAGAGGAAATGACTGCTGACGCATTCACCAAGCCTTTGTAGAAGGAATGTCATAGTTATTTCCAGAAGAAGATGAATATCATTTGACAAAGCACATGCTGTTGAGAAGGGGTGTTGGAAAAAGCAACACCATGTAATCTACTGTGTACTGTGAAATATTTACATATGCATTATACCTGTCTATACCAGTAGGTGGTGCTGCAGTATTATAGTGTATAGTGAATGTATTCTATGATATAACAGGATGTATGGTCTATCTCTGTTATATGCACTTGTTTGTATCTAGTTCCTGTTTTCTTGTTCCATGATAAAGATATCCTCCATGAAAGTAAAGTATTCTCTGCAACCAAGAAGCTTCTAGAGCTTAATTGCAATACTCTGCACAACAAAAAAGACCTGATTTGGGACAGTAGTGTGTGTGCGTAATGCTAATTTTGTTTTGGATTATCCTGGGATGCTTAACCCTTCCCCTGTTTTAGTTATTCAGCAATTAAAGCAATACATTTGATTTATTTATTTTAGGTATTTTACACATCGCAACAGTTATTTTAGCTCACTTACATAGGATATATGGAAAGTGATACACTATGTTTTACATTTATTTAGTTCTGAGTTCGGGAATAAATGGGAGTGGGAGCTGCCTTTCTTTTTTGCATCGTTTTTTCACACTGTGGTTTGTATAGATAGTGCAGGGATTTTTTTAATTTTTTGTTTAGGTATTTATTTTGCTACAGTGCAATTAGAGGAATCTGATTTGTGAATCAGTCAGCTCATCTGTAAATCTATGTATGTAAATTCAGAATTCAGAGCACCTTTGTATTTTGTAAATCAGTTTGTTTGGCTTTATTCCACAGTCACAATCATATAATGGAGGTAACACTGACATACTGATATATGTACAATGTAGGTGTCTTTGTCTTTTACCAAATTTTGCCTGCTAATAAACATCATGTTCAGCATCTAGAAATACACAGGATATTCTATATTTATTCCACAGCGATGGCCACTGTACCCACAGTAATGATAAAGCAGTGCATTACGGAAATATGACAGTTACTTAAAACACATAGGTAAATATAGCACAATACCTGGAAATGGATATAGAGGATGTCCCTGAAGACTTTTATTTTCTCCGGCAAATAATGAAATTATAATGATTACACAGACCTTGGCATGCGGGCACCTTGTTATCGTTATGAATTGTGTACAGATCAAGAACTGTTAAAGACCTCCAGGACAAAGCCAGTGTTAAACTGGCATAATATCATGTGTGAAGAAAATGCATTGTGGGTATTGGCTGCTCTGTTGCACAGAAGTTATAGAGGCAGGGCACTTCCTAAGACTGGCTTTCTTTCCTACTATAGATTTAACATATTATGGAACATTGTTTTTCTTCCGTACAGATAAAACTACAACATGACAAATTGTGCCTCTGGACACAGCAACACCTCTTGTGCTATGGCTAAATACAAACTGGCTGATTAGCTGTGGGGCGTTCTGCCTATGTAAACAAGGCAGACCATCATTCTGTCAGTGAGGGATTGAGAGATCTGTGATTCCTGCTAATCAGAAACACAGGTGTCTCTCTTCCTCGAGTCAGTCCATCCCTCACACAGTAAAGCCTCGTACACGCGGTGTGACGGACCTACGAAAATGGTCGTACAACAGCTTGTTGTACGATCATCTGACCGTTAGCACGCGCAAACAGCCGACGTGCGACGGTCGTACAACAGAAGTTGGATGAGCAGACTAGAAAACTTTTGTTGTACAACAAGGCATCGTACGACCGTTGTATCGTGTGTACAGAGAAGTTGGGCCAACAAGTTGTACGTGCAAAACACGCATGCTCAGAAGTCAGGAACGCCCGGAAGTGTCCATTCGTGTAAACCTAATTCACAAGTCACCTGCACCTGAACTTCCTCTTTATACGCTCGTAGCACGTCACCACGTTAGGCTTGGTTGTACGATCGCTTAGTGCACGTCAGTATGCGAGACACAACAGCCAACATACGATTTTGGACGTCCTCTCATACGACTGTCGCACCGCGTGTACGAGGCTTAAGAAAGCACACCCAGGAAACACAGTTAACCCTTTGATTGCCCCTGATGTAAATCCCTTCCCTGCCAGTGTCATTTATACAGTGACAGTACATTTTTTTGCACTGATCATTGTATCGGTGTCACTGGTCCCCAAAAAGTGTCACTTAGTGTCGCAGTCTCGCTAAAAATCACAGATCAACGCCATTACTAGTAAAAACAATAAAAAATATAAATCTATCCCATATTTTGTAGACACTATAACTTTTGCACAAACCCATCAATATCCATTTTTGGGGATTTCTTTTACCAAAAATATGTAGCGGAATATAAATAAATTCGATTTTTTTTACATTTTTTATTGGATGTGTTTTATAGCAGAAAGTAAAAAATATTGTTTTTCTTTTCAAAATTGTCAGTCTTTTTTTGTTTATAGCACAAAAAAATAAAAACTGCAAAGGAGATCAAATACCACCAAAAGAAAGCTCTATTTGTGGGGAAAAATCAATTTTGTTTGGGTACAGCATCGCACGACCGCGCAATTGTCAGTTAAAATAACGCAGTGCCGTATCGCAAAAAAAGGCCTGGTCAGGAAGGGGGTAAAACCTTCCAGAGCTGAAGTGGTTAAATATGCTCTGCCTGAACAA
Organism: Glandirana rugosa; assembly: GCA_018402905.1. Classification (NCBI taxonomy): domain Eukaryota; kingdom Metazoa; phylum Chordata; class Amphibia; order Anura; family Ranidae; genus Glandirana; species Glandirana rugosa. Next base: position 367,799 of record BLSH010560098.1, on the reverse strand, counting down.
AGATGGCTGCTAGAGTCATATGGGGCGGCAACATCCAATTGCATAGCTTCCCATAGTGACTCAGAAAACCGTATCGAAAACCATGGTTCTTTCAACTTCCTCTCCCCCTGCAATGCTGCTGCATTTGAGCACCACCTGCAGTGAAGAAAATAGACTGGCACAGACAGACTTTGCAAACTTGTTACTTATGGATTCTTTTGCAAAATCAGGTTCTTTCTCTGTATGCCAAAAGAGAGTTGGCCTTAATCAACTTCACTTTCCTAAGATATGAAGTGCTGGTATTTTATTTTGAATTGACACATTCATTGGACCACAGTGTTAAAGTAAGGATGGGGAAAATTTGCACAAAAGTAAAAAGAAGCTGCAAGCACACCACCTGAACTAGTGGAAAAATGTATATAGAAGAAGAGTGCTGCACTAAAAATCATTAGTGTGGCCAATAAATGTTTCAAATCATATTGCCTATTAGACCTCTACAAATGAAACAATTATTGAAATAGTGATATCATAAATGTCTGAATATACCCCCTAGCTGTGGCGGTATTGAAATATGTGTGTAAGAAGGTGAGTGTAAATAGTAGAACTCTGTACAAAAAATGCAACATAAATATACAATAATATAAACAATAAAAACTATGTCTAATAAAGACACCATGTTCAGTTCAGTCCTCGATAAACCAAACTCATAAAGATGTGTGAAAAAGAAAAAATTCAGAAAAGACAAAAAACATAAAAAATTGGAAGAAGTCTCTAGTAAAGTCCCAATATGGTGAAAATGAAGAAGAATATAAACACCGCTGTGTCTTAATGGGGTGTGCTAAATACCAGTACCCCCACCGACAGAGAGGAGAGGATGTCTGCTTACCAGAAATGATGGACCCACCTGACCATACGGCCAGTGAATCGATCGAGCTTGTGTGGGATGTACCCAGCAAATCTCTGTAGTGCAGTTGGACTTGTGGGAACTGTCTCCAATGCAGGTAGCTGATCCTCTTGATCTCCAAATGGCAAAGGGAGAAATATTCCGGATTAGCCAAATTCCTCTCCGGGTAAGTATGGCTTATTCCGCTTAGCCCTCTGATTAGGAACACACGGACGGCCCACGATGAGGGTACCATGGATGAATCACATAAAATGAGGGAATAAAAAGCTCCACATAGCATGAGTCCGTAAAAAAGCCTCTTTTATTAATAGAGGTGTATGGAATATACAATAAAAAAGTTGGCAAACAAAGGGTTAAAAACAAGATACAAAAATTCCAAAAAGTACTGCAAGTGCCACTTGCAGTACATTTTGGAATTTTGTGTCGGTGGTGGTACTGGTGTGGAACCTGGATTTAGCACACCCCATTAAGACACAGCTGTGTTTATATTCTTCTTCATTTTCACCATATTGGGACTTTACTAGAGACTTCTTCCAATTTTTTATGTTTTTTGTCTTTTCTGAATTTTTTCTTTTTTACACATCTTTATGAGTTTGGTATTTTTATTTTATCCTGTACCATTTGGAATATTTTTATGTTTTGCTTATCGAGGTCTGAACTGAACACCGTGTCTTTATTATTATTGTATTTATTGTATATTTATGTTGACATTTTTTTGTACACAGTTCTATTGTTTACACTCACCTTCTTACACACATATTTCAATACCGCTACAGCTGGGGGTATATTCAGACATTTATGATATCACTATTTCAATAATTTTTTCATTTGTAGAGGTCTAATAGGCAATATTATTTGACACATTTTTGGCCACACTAATGATATTTAGGGCAGCACTTTTCTTCTATACACAGTGTTTAAGTGTTGCATTTTAGAAATAGCTGATTTTGCTAATGCTTAATGAATTTGACACAATATATTAACAAGAGGGATTCATACCAGAAAAGTGGTGCAGCAGCTTTATTGAATTCCCCCTACACTGTCTGCATCCAGGGTCGGTCAGAGGCTCTATTCATATGCAACGACTCAGAAGAGCGGTTACATGAATACAGTAGCGACCCCAAGCATTTATTTGTATGAAGTACAATCTGACAGCCGCAGTGCCAGTGCATGCAACGTTGAGAACTGCTGGCAAGGATCTACTGATTCTCTTTGGTGGTCACTCCTATGCAGCCTTGTAGATGTAGCCTTCCTGAAAAAAATTAACAAAGAAAAAAAATGGTTTAATTTTTTTATCCTCTATGAAGATGAAACAAGTATTCTGACTGGTCACTACAGGCAAAATCTACATTTTGATGCCCACTTTCTTTTCTCTTGTTTTTTCATATGAGGCCTCCAAAGTCTTCATCCTTGTTTGTAAATCTGTGCAGTATAATTTCATCTGTTAGACAGAATCCCATTTCCTCTTCCTTCCGAGGCATTGCAATGCATTCTTCTCCTCTTCCTGTACAGCCGGCTACTGTACATACCAAGTCATTTGCTCACCTACACAGTCATGCTTTCTCATAAATGCTTGATGTCCTTCTTACAGCATTCATGCATGGGGAAAAGCAATAAACCTGAAGGACATGTATCTATTTATAATTGCATTGCTGGTAATTTATCTTCACATGGCACCTCTTTTCTGTTTTATTTGATTAACTATTTGGTAAGGCAGCAAAAGGGTTGCTGGTTCGAATCCCAACCATGACACTACCTGCCTGGAGTTTGCATGTTCTCCCTGTGCCTGTGTGGGTTTCCTCCGGGTAGGTTAGTTGGATACTGTCTAAATTGGCCCTAGTATATGTATGAATGTGAGTTAGGGACCTTAGATTGTAAGCTCCTTGAGGGCAGGGACTGATGTGAATGTACAATGTATATGTAAAGTGCTGCGTAAATTGACAGCGCTATATAAGTACCTGAAATAAATAAAAATAAATAAGGTATAATCCATGTATTATAATCTTCCGATCTAGCTATTTGTCAGTGCTACTGGAGGGAAAAAAGCACCAAGCACTAAAATGATAGATAACAGAAATATAAAACACAAACCAACGTAGTAGTCGAGGGGAGAAGTGATCTACAGTGCATGAAATCCCGCAAAATTTTAAATATAAACAGAAACTGTATCAAGTATCAAATGTTACATTGTACCTGGGGTTTGTCCCCCAATATGCTCTGCTTGTATTCCATTTGATTTTACCAATAAACTGCAATTTTTGGAGTGCGGCTGTCTGAAGAACTTCTCTCAGTTTATCAAATGTTACATTGTTTTTACTATGGTTATAATAGTGTTACATGATTTTTACATGAAACATATAATCTATACATATATGTACAGTATTTCACTAACTGGACTAAAACTGGACTAAAACTGGGATCAAAGTAAACCTGTGCTCACCAATTCTATTACTTTATTTCAGTGCAGATTACATCAAGTAATCCTAATGGAATAAGCTATGAGTACACAATCCAATCACTGATTATTTGTTTTTACAGGTTTCTATTTGGCATGCAACCATTGTCTATTAAATGAACAGAAACCACTGTAGTCAGCTTTATCTTGGGGCAGAGGGCTAATAAAATTGGTTCTACAATATCTTTTGTGACTGATCAACTATTCTCCTGACATTGATCCACCTCAACTGTCTGTCCTGATCTAAATGCAGCCCTACTCATGATAACAACTGGCACCCATCATACAACATACTTTTGGGGGTGTCAGATGCTGGCCCCTGCATCATTACTGCATCCTGTAGTGATATAAGGTGCTGGCAGAAGAAACTACAGAGCATTGTGGGGGACACAGGCAGGTCAGATGTGCCCCACAGGAGAGCAAAGATTCCATGATTAGGCATTGGATCAGGTAAGTAAAAACCTCTTCCTTTACAAAAGCTTGTTTTTTGGGGGGCGGGGCTTCTCTGTCTGAGAGAAGACTGGCTTGCAGGTCTTCTCCTGGCCAATCAGAAGTTTGCAGTTAGGGAAAAAGCCACATAGAAAGATGCCCGCAGAGAGTGATGGTCCAAGCCCAAAGATCACATGCGGATCAAGATGGCTAAGAATGTGGCCAAACACAAAATTATAAACTTACTTCACGATGTGTTGGGGGGGGGGGGTTTTATAAATTCATTCAAATATTAAAACACAAACCGGTGTAAGAATCGGTAGAACTAGGCGTACACTA
>BLSH010560098.1:348248-358492 GCA_018402905.1 Glandirana rugosa | reverse complement strand
ATAAAAAAAAAAAAAAAAAAAAAAATGTATATGCTTACTATGACTTTTATTGGTACGGTTATGGAAAATTTTCTTTTTGCATAAGTTACTTTGTTATATATGATAAATTTCAATAAAAATTATTGAAAACCAAAGATCACATGGGGATCAAGATGGCTATGAATGCAGCCAAACACAAAATCATAAACTTACTTAAATATTTTCGTGGAGGGGGGGGGGCTGTGTAGCACTACCCCCATAGGGGCTGCAATGACAGGGTTTCACACTGCTGCACAGCCAGGCAGATAGCATCTTCAACTTGTATCCAGACACAGGAAACAGTCCTTGAGCTATGTTTTGTTGTTTTATTGAGGGGATAATAACTTAGATGGGGATAGGAATTATGGGATGCCCAACTTGAAAGTGACCAATCCAGGGACAACGTCCTCTCTATATACAGCTCCTCTTTATCCTGCTGCACAACTTGATCCTCTGTACAGCTCCGCTTGGTTCACTCTTTTTGTGGCTGGCAACAGCCCCTTGCAAGTCAGGAACTCTCAGTCCCTTGAGAAAAGTAGCACATGTGTTGTGAACTGCATCTTGGAGTACCTCCAACTCCCTTGTAGACACTGGTCCCAGCTCTATTTCTGCAGGAAATGTTAGCCCACTTGGCTGAATCTTTACCAGCCCACCTGGTAGCTTCTTCACCAATCTGATGTATTCACTTTGTCCGTTCCTTGCTCCCGCTGCCTATCAGGAAAGCCTCCTTCCAACTTCTGCTGTGGTAGGATCCTTCCAGGCCAGCACCCGAGCCCCAGCCCGAGGTACAGCACCCCCCAGACTAGGGGATTTTCGTCAAAGGTCTTGGACAGTCTCCTCAGCGCTGCATCTCCATCTTCCACCCAACTCCCTGCCCAACATGACTCATGTCTATTTAAGGTCTTACTTAGCCCCTTACCAGGCCCACCTTCTGGGGGTTGGCTAAGGGCCCTTAAATAAGCAGAACAGCCCCTCCTAGCCCCCACCTACTAGTTTCCAGAACATTCTCCAACATTCTAGAACCAGGGGGAGGCACCAGAGAGCTGTCTGTATGATTCATGCTGCCCTGAACGCTAATAACCCTGATCCAGTTTCAGACTCATAGGATTAATCAGTCAGGAATATATGTGTTTACATACACATGCGGCCAAAGAAAACTTTGTAAATTGTCCAAATTGGGCCCAATAAGCCATTTTCCCTTCCCGGTGTCATGTGACTCATTAGTATTACAAGGTCTCAAGTGTGAATGGGGAGCAGTTGTGTTAAATTTGGGGTTATCGCTCTCACTTTCTTATACTGGTCACTGGAAGTTTAACATGGCCCCTCATGGCAAAGAACTCTGAGGATCTGAAAAAAATAATTGTTGCTCTACATAAAGATTGCCTAGATTGTAAGAAGATTGCCAAGACCCTGAAACTGAGCTGCAGCATGGAGGCCAAGACCATACAGCAGTTTAACAGGACAGATTCCACTCAGAACAGGCCTCGCCATGGTCAACCAAAGAAGTTGAGTGCACGTGCTCAGCTTCATATCCAGAGGTTGTCTCTGAGAAATAGACATATGAGTGCTGCCAGCCTGTCAGTGCTCAGTCCATACGCCTCACACTGCATCAAATTGCTCTGCATGGCTGTCGTCCCAGAAGGAAGCCTCGTTTAAAGATGATGCACAAGAAAGCCAGCATACAGTTTGCTGAAGACAAGCAAACTAAGGACATAGATTACTGGACCCATGTCCTGTGTTCTGATAAGACCAAGATAAACTTATTTGGTTCAGATGGTGTCAAGCATCTGTAGGTGTCTTGCCTACAGTCAAGCATGGTGGTGGGAGTGTCATGGACTGGGGCTGCATGAGTGCTACCGACACTGGGGAGTTACAGTTCACTGAGGGAACTATGAATGCCAACATGTACTGTGCCATACTGAAGCAGAGCATGATCCCCTCCCTTCAGAGACTGGGCCGCAGGGCAGTATTCCAACATGATAACGACCCAAAACACACCTCCAAGATGACCACTGCCTTGCTCAAGAAGCTGAGGGTAAAGGTGATAGACTGGTCAAACATATCTCCAGACCTAAACCCTATTGAGCATCTGTGGGGCAGCCTCAAATGGAAAGTGGAGGAGCGCAAGGTCTCTAACATCCACCAGCTCTGTGATGTCATCATGGAGGAATAGAAGAGGACTCCAGTGGCATCCTGTGAAGCTCTGGTGAACTCCATGCCCAAGAGGGTTAAGGCAGTGCTGTAAAATAATGGTGGCCACACAAAATATTGACATTTTGGGCCCAATTTGGACATTTTCACTTAGGGGTGTACTCACTTTTGTTGCCAGAGGTTTAGACATTGTTAGTATAATTTATGTGTGACTCAAGACAATTTCTCTTCTTCCAATGTGGCCTAGGAAGGTAAAAAGGTTGGACACCCCTGGACTAAGCAGTGGTGAAGTGACCTCAGTGGAAATTCACTTTTCAGTCTTTATCAAGGTCTGTTCCTAGAAGCCACGTAGGCCAGGCCTACATTCCTTCTATAGAAAATGCAGCTAAATCTCCTTGTCTTCCCATCCAGGGGTGTATCTGCCACCTTTCCTTCTTTGTTCCTCGATCCTTAGTAAATTATACACCCTCTGATTGGGCTTCCTCAGTAGGCGGCCGCCTACTGAGGAAGCCCAAGCAGAGGGCGTAAAGCGTATGGTTTGGAGGCGCCGAAGCCCGTGACATCATACATCTATTGCCATTTTCAGCACAAAGATCTGATGTTTTTTTACATGCCTGTTATCCAGATGTTTTTGTGAGTATTTTTAACCTTGTTTTTTTGTGATAAATGTGGGTGAATGGGGAGTACTATGGTGTTTCTGTTCTGTGTGATATATTACACTGAGGATCATGGAACAAAAAAGGAAAGGTGGCAGATACACCCTTGGATGGGAAGACAAGGAGATCTAGCTGCATTTTCTATAGGAGGAGTGTATTAAAGGCATATTTGACTCTGTAGTGGGGCCAGATACTGAAGGTGAGCAAGCATTTAACCTGTTGGTGGTGGGTCACCAGAAGCACTGTAAAGTGAGACGAATCACTGTAGCACATAAGAGGTTTTGTGGACTTGTATGAGATTATTGTTTGTTTTTGTTTTTATTTATCTTTATTTATTCAAAATAATTAGAGGTGTATGGTATTCAGTGGAGTTTTGCTAGAGTCATTAGTAGACTTCACATATATCCATTTCATTATTTTATTCACATACCTGTTGCGCTACACTTATTTACACATATTTACACATATTTTTAAGGACATAGCTAAAGGCCCGTACACATGGTCCAATTATCGGCCGAAAATGTTCGTAAAACAGCCTGTCGTCCGATAATCTGACCATTAGTACGCTCCATTCGACAGCTGATTTTCAATTATCGTCCAACAAAAGCTGGATGAGCCGACTAGAAAATTTTTGTCTGCCGACAAGGCCTCAACCGATTTTCAGCTCGTCTGTAAAGAAGTTGGACAAACAAAAGTTGAAAATATAAGCACGCATGTTCAGAACCAAAGAACGTAGTGTCCGGTCATGTAAACCTGCGTTCGTAATTCACAATTCACATTCAACTGAACTTCCCCTTTATATGTTCGTAGCATGTCACTACGTTCGCCTTTGTCGAATGATAAAGTCGTAGCTAGATAAAATCATGGACAGCCAATTTTGGGAAAAATTTGACGTGCAGTCGTATGACAATTGCATCGTGTGTACGAGGCTTAAAGTGGTTATCAACTCATGACAACCAATTTAACCTACAGGTAAGCCTACAATAAGGCTTACCTGTAAGGAGATATTCCCTGTATCTGCATGTGCCGACGTCATCGGCACATGCGCACTGAAGAATTGGCAGCCGGAGAAGCCCAGGGTGCCGTTTTTTCTGTTGACGTGCCGTAAATGACGGCTCCCGTGCGCATGTGCGGGAGTGACATCAGTGCGGCTCCGCCAATCACAGCGCTGGAGCCCGTGCTCTGATTGGACGGAGCCACAGACCCGGAAGAAGCATGTCACCGGTCACAGCGGTGTGCAGAGACCACTGCAACAGCTTCAATCCAAGGTAAGTATTTCATAATGAGCTAGTATGCGCTGCATACTAGCTCATTATGCCTTTGCTTTGCAGGTTGTTGTTTTTTTTGGGGGGGGGCGACTTTACGCCCACTTTAATGAAACCTGTGCTGAGGGAAATCTGGAGGATGCCACTGTTGACTTTCGAAATAACTGACTTGGAACAATTAAGCAGCAAATTAAGTCAGAGAGAAGTCATACACAAATTATACACATAAGAAAATTGCAACCTCAACCCATAAGAGTGTATAAGAGGCCACAGTGATCCAAGTGAAGCAGAGTCTCTTCATAAATTAGAGCCACCAACCACCAAGTGTCAATCCACACCACACGTGAGCCTTCCCCAGTGAAGTGCTTGCTTACCAGAGGTCTTCTTTAACACTGCCCATATCACTGCTTGGCTGGTCTGCCTCTCATCGGTCACTCCTCGATATTGGTATGTACCCAATAAAATAAAAGCCTCACATAGCGTACACGGAAGACTCACGTGTGGTGTGGATTGACACTTGGTGGTTGGTGGCTCTAATTTATGAAGAGTCTCTGCTTCACTTGGATCACTGTGGACTCTTGACCTTTGCACCTACTCATTATGTGGACTATGAAAGCGCTGCTATACACTTTTATGGGTTGAGGTTGCGATATTCTTATGTGTATAATTTGTGAATGACTTTTTAGCGGCTGCTTTTATTACTATTATCACAAATTTTATACATTGTTGTGTATTGTTGTGACTGTATGCATCATAGGCGCTGATCAGTGTATGTTTGAAGGTTGCGCATTTGTTTACACTACTGATATAAAGAGAGAAGTCATAACTTCTGCATGCTTGTTACAGATCAAAGAGTCAGGAAAAATAGCTGTTCCAGTACTGGAGTTAAGGGACCGTAAACCGCAATATTCTTACGTTTGGTTCTTGGTTTTAGGTACATTTTATGGTAGGCTTAGACCAAGTATTCATTTTTGGTGTGCAGAAAATCATGGACATTGTGGGGAAAGTTTTATTTTTTAAAAATGGTATTGTGTCTTAAAGTTTGTGTGTACTTATATTTAGTGCAGTGATTTTCTTTTTTCAGGATATCCCAGATCTTAAGTTGTTTATAACATAGCATAGCAAAGCATAGCAGGAAGGATGCACACTATGGGGGAAATTCATCAAGGCTGCAGCTGAACGAATCTGGAACAGTTGTGCATGGCATCCAAGCAGCTTCTATCTTGAGCTTGTTTAAAAATAAAGGATAGAGGCTGATTGGTTGTCATTCACAGCTGTCTCTGATTCTAGCTTTTCCTGTTCTGATAAATTCTCCTTTATCAGCTGTACATCATAAAGGGACACCCATTTATTGGTAATGCTCCTATGAGTTTAGTGGGTACATGAAGCACATCAATTTTTTTCTTCTAAGACCCCCCACCCTGAGGTGTCCCTTGACATTTTTTGGTTGCTTCTGGATTTAGGAGTGAAAGAGAAGCGGTCTGATCCTTCTGGAAGAGCCGGCAGTGTAGGCGTGGAGGGGAGTTCCTCTTAAATCCTGACTGCTAGGGTGACTCACCTATGTACTTTTCAGTGTCACAGCACATGACTGCATCTTTATTCTCTGTCTTCCCTGCTGCGGCTGGTAATTTGCAGTATCCATTATGGCTCAACCCCCCAGGTGTGAAGAAAAACCTGGTTGGCCACACTTCGATAAAATCACCTTTATTGATACATAATTCACAATGACAATCCACAATGTACAGATGAGGGATATACAGCTAACGTGTTTCACGCACTCATAGGCACTTAATCATAGCTCAAATGATACAGCTATAAGTGTCTGTACCAATATACAGTGCCTTGAAAAAGTATTCATACCCCTTGAAATTTTCCACATTTTGTCATGTTACAACCAAAAACATAAATGTATTTTATTGGAATTTTATGTGATAGATCAACACAAAGTGGCATATAATTGTGAAGTGGAAAGAAAATGATAAATGGTTTTAAATTGTTTTTTACAAATAAATGTAGCCAATGGATGTGGTTCACTGGCTCACAACTGCCCTCAATCACACTCCTACCGGCATCCGGAGTCAGAAAGCAGGCTTGCTCTTTGTTTTTGTTGTTTTTATTTGGGGATTGTACTTGGATAGGGATTGGAGTAGTTATGGGATGCCCAAAGATCAAACAGTTCTGAACATGGGACCAGTATATACATTCTCCAGTATATACACCTCTTCAACTTCACTCCAGCACACTTCTTGCTTCACTGATAACTCCTGGTTCCTCTCTCCTGAACACTTCTTACTTCCACTGGTGAGGCCTGGAAGGAAATTTACCAGCCTCCAAACAACTTGCACGGCCTAGCTAGCACATGTGAGACCTGATGTCGATTTATCAGGCCTCCAGACCACCCTTTGCGGGTATGGGTTTGAGGTTCCCCTAGCTAGCCAACGGTGGACTACAACTCCCAGCCCATCCACACACTGTCCATAACACTAGGCCCCAATCTCTTCCTCCACCTTCTCCAGACTGTCTTCCTCCCAATCTGTCTTGTGCATCTCCCTCCCTTGGGCTGTGTCACTCACTGATACTTGTAGTTCCTCCTGGAGATCTGTCTGGTAGTGTTCTCACTCCTGCTGTCCTCTTCCACTCACCCTTGTGCCTCTCCCCCAGGATCTCTCTCTCTCCCCCTGGCTACACCCAAGCTTTCCCAGGCTGAGGTCACCCCCCCCCCCAGACTACTAGGGGCTCCCCCAGGCCCTGACAGCCTCCACACTACTCCATCTCTGTCCCTTCCACCTGAGCTTCTCTTCTCCCCCATGGGCAGACCACAGTATTTAAGGAGGCCTGCCCCCTGCCAATCCAGATTCTGTATTGGTCAGGGCTCCTTAACATACATCAGAAAGCCTCACCTCCTCTTCCCATCCCCTTTTCCAGAACTTTCTGAAGAAGAGGGGAGGGGTAACCAAGGGGTGTTGCTTCCTGCAGTCTCCAGTCCTCCCTGGGCCACTCCCCTCCCCAGAATCAAAACTATTAGGTCAGGCCTGACTAAATTTACCTACACTCAACAAAAACCTACCTCTAAGCACCTACCTATGGTAGAGTGCGCTACATAACTATGTGAAAAGTGTGGCGTGCATTTGTATTCAGCCCCCTGTGTCAATACTTTGTAGAACCACCTTTTGCTGCAATTACAGCTGCAAGTCTTTTGGGTATATCTCTACCAGCTTTGCACATCTAGAGAGTGACATTTTTGCCAATTCTTCTTTGCAAAATAGCTCAAGTTCTGTCAGATTGGATGGAGAGTGTCTGAACAGCAATTTTCAAGTCTTGCCACAGATTCTCAATTGGATTTAGGTCTCAATTGCATGGTGTGTGACCATTTCCTGTAGCATGTGCATGGTCCCTGACCATCTCCTGTAGTATGTGCATGGTCCCTGACTACCTCCTGTAGTAAATGCACAGTCCCTGACTACCCCTGTGGTTTGTGCATGGTCCCTGACTGTCTCCTGTAGTATGTGCACGGTCCCTGATTGCCTCTTGTAGTATGCACCCGACCCCTGACTACCTACTATAGCACGCAGGCAGTCCCTGATGGCCTCCTCTAGCATGTTCACAGTCCCTCCTATCCACCTCCTGTAGTCTGTCTATGGTCCCTGACCACCTCCTGTAACATGTCTGTCAGGGCCAGATTTAGAGGGGTGCTGAAGTGGGCGGCACCCCCCACCCCCCAGATATCAGCTGTGTACCCTCAGGACTTGGGGCTGCCAGGACCAGGTGGTTCATCAAGGGGGCCCAGGGGCCATGGGTGTTACTAGTGAAGTCACCTGCCCTTCATCTCCTGCAGGGTGATCCAAGTCCCAATGTTGCGTCTATTTTTTTGTCTTTGCACACAGACCTCAGAAATGGAGGCTATAGGCTGTACAGAGTCAATAAAATGCATAGACTCCTCCCTGGCTCTTTTGTGTCATATAACACAGCCTAGGGGGAGGTCTGTGAGAGAGGTGCTCCCCTGGCTCTCTGTAGGTAGCTCTGTGATGGGCTGGAAGGGTTGATTTGAAGGAGAGAGTTTTTGTCGGGATGTTTATTGGACAAGTTGGGTAAGGGAAGGGGGTGTGCTTGTGTGAGTTTGCTTTAGGGGCAGGAATCTTTGTGGGAGAGTTTTTTGAGGTAGATATTTTTGCTGTGAGGGGTTGCTTTTGGGGTTGCAGGAGGGCAAACAGGCAGGTGAGTCTGCCATAATGTGCAGGCTACACAGTGCCATGCAACTGCACTTTTGCCTTAAGTAATCCTGACCTCTATACCCTATATGGTAGACTGTACATAGCATACCTCTAACCGCTACATACTCCTGATCCATTTACTCTGTACATTACATACTCCTGACATCTGCACTCTGAACGTAGGCTCAAGTTTTAAAGCCCTCCCACATGTTGAGTGTGCCACCTCATTCTTTTCCTTTGCATCCCCAATGTGGTGGGGGGGCTGCTGTCTGTCAGGTATGTTTTACGGGGCCCCATGATTTCTATTGGCAGCTCTCCATTTAGTGTTTCTTTCTTAAAATCACTAAAATTGAATTAGTATCTATTGTGCATAATGTAATATTGTACAATACATGTTGCTAAAAGAATGAAGTACGTGTTTATTTTTCAGAAACACAGCTGGGTAGTAACAATGTCCAGGTGTTTTTAATGGTTATGTCATATACTGATGACATTTATCCTTTGGAATTGTGCTTCAACTTATTTCTGTTTTGGGAATCATCTGGGAATCTCATAATAACCCCTGCCATATGGAGAGGTACATGGATTTTTGGACAATGCCAGGTTATTAGACATCAATCAGACATTGCACTTTACTTAAAACAATGTGACTGGGACTGAAGCTTTTTAGCAAATGTTTGGTATTTAGGCTGAACTCCAGGCAATAGCATAAACATAAACCCCAAAAAATCTGTTGGCCAGCCCAAGATAACCCCCCCCCCCACCCCAACATGTGTCAGTTTGTAGCGTGCAATACCAAGCACATGATCATAAACACAAAGTACCTTAAAGTGGATGTAAACCCACCACCCACCCAGTATAAACTAATGACACAGTATTAATGTATATATACATGCAAGCCTCCTGCATATATCCCTACCTTTCAAATGTCCTTCCTGTAAACACTAGCAGCTCTGTAAAACTCTGAAATCAGAGGGTGTCTGTGTTTGCTGGAGTTTGGTGGGTGGAGTTGTGATGTCACAAGCCTCCCCACCCACCTCTATACTGAGACATTGAGGAGGGAGGGAGGGGGGAGTGTAAAACCTTCTCTGCTGTGTGAAGGAGATAAGCAAATTGCTTGTCACTCACAGAGCAAGGGGCGGATCGACTGTGTATTTCCCTGTTAGTCGGACTTTCTCTTCCTGAAAAAAAGATAAGTTCATTACTCACAGTTGGATTAACTCTTTGTGGCAAGACTAGGCACAGATGACATAACATGCTATACTCTACCAGGCAGAATTATTACTTACATTTTTTTTTCGGGTTTACATCCACTTTAAGCTCCTTAATCGAATAATTTTATGGTGACTACAAAAATCGTATTTTCTCTCTAGTCTGTTGAGGGACAAAGAAAGTCTGTAATTTTTGGTCATCCACTGTTGGGATGTACAAAAGCAGTCCAAGAGAGTCCTTATAGTGCAACTAAAGGCAAAACTTTTTTTTTTCTTTGGATAGAGTGGAATGGGATTGGAACACCGGTCAGTTTTTTTTTTTTTTTTTTTTTGCTGTATGTGCCCACATTAGGCAGATTCACCCTCTCTATCTGTCCTGTTTACCATTGTCATCAAAAGGGTTAGGGTAAGGTGAGATAGGTTTCTTTTTTTTTTCAAAACGGAAATCAACGTGATATTCCTGAGAGAACCTGACGAAAACATGTAGGGTTGTCACCTACTGGTTTTTAATGTCTGAAAGAAACAGGGAGTTGTCTGATCTCTCTTTTATGCTAAAAACATCAGTGGTATTTTAATAAGCTAATTCCTCGAATTTCACCTACATTTGGGCTTTTTTTTTACATTCATTATTAAGACGGACCATCTCATATCGTACAATACAGTAGACACGGATCAGAACGGTGTTTCTCAATTAGGTTGACACTCATTACTTGAATAGAAAAAAAGTCCTTC
>BLSH010560098.1:322176-348238 GCA_018402905.1 Glandirana rugosa | reverse complement strand
GAAAACTACTGTTACCATTTGTCCTGTCTATCTCTCCCACTTAGACGGATTACACCCGTGTATGTCGTTTTGTTTGGGGGTTTTGACTGGCCACAAGGTTAGGGTAAGGTGAGATAGGTTTTTTTGTTTTTTTTTCAAAACGGAAATCAACGTGATAATCCGGAGTATGTGTGCCCGCATATATTTTATTATTTGTTTTGCAGCCCGGGCTGCAGTTCCTCTTTTTCAGCTGCAAAAAGGCGCTCAAAAACGCCAATGCATAACGCCGAAAAACGTCGACTTTTTCTCCTTGACGTCGGGCCCGACGTTTTGTTTATTATTTTATATACGCCCGTGTGTATGAGGCCTAATAGTGCAACTAAAGGCAAAACTTTTTTTTTGTTTTTTTGGATAGAGTGGAATGGGATTGGAACACCGGTCAGTTTTGGGGGTTTGTTTTGCTGTATGTGCCCACATTAGGCAGATTCACCCTCTCTATCTGTCCTGTTTACCATTGTCATCAAAAGTGAAAGTAAAAGAAAACCCCAATATCTGGGTTGATACCAGAACAGTCATTGAGGGGAAATTTTCCAATGGGGACATTAGTTCCTGTGAGCTGGTGCCACCCCGGAATTCCCTCACTTTGAAGGGATATCCTCTCTCTTTCTATTTTGGCTGTGGGACAGGAAGTAAAGAAAATTTCCCCCCTACGGGGCACAGATGGCAAAAACCCAACAGGGTACGTTTTACTTTTAGTTTTACTTTACCAAAAAAAAGTGCCTTCTTTGTTAACATTAGAATCAGCCAATAAAGAGGGCCTAACCCCAGGTAAACAGGTCCCATGAAGTCAATAAGGCATTCCCTGTTCATGTGAGAGGATACCTGCAGAAGGAGACTGTTTGTTCTATCTGCAGAAAGTCCAGAGTGACATGGGGCCCTCCTCTGACATCATTCAACTGTAATGTAGGGTCTGAGATGCACCTAGTGCAAAAGCCTCTCCTCTATGTTCAGAACCTACTAGTTGGAAATAACTGGCCTCCAGGGGATCGCCCTTAGGAGATTGGTGCAGGTAAGACCAATGGTGTCATCCACAATAGGAACAAAACTACCTCTCCTGGTGCAGGAAGGACTCCCATTCCTCTTTGGTGATGAAGACACACCAGTACCTAGATGGTTGTGTCTGAACCAAAAGACTTGGTCAAGGAGGGATCCTGCGACGTATAGGGACCATCAGTGCTGCAAATCCAGAATTTAGCATTGGAGGCAATAATTCTCCAATGAGAGGAAGCCACCAAAGATGAGGAGAGAAGTCCATATCAGCTGTCTGACTGGGAAACTAAGTGATCAAGCCAGGAACTACCTGATCCTTAGAGGTGGATGCATAGGTCTGCTTAGGAAACCCACAACGACAGACTAAGTGGTTGAGGTAGACTAATAAAGGATAAGAAAATAAGAAGAGCCTTGGAGTGGATTGTCCTTCAAAACCTGATACTCCTGAAAAAGTTGAGGGATGGGTAATTACTGGCTAATGGTGAGGGCATGAGCTCGAACTTACTGTGGACCCCTCTACCAAAGAACCAGACTAGTCAATGTCACAAACTGACAATATAGTTTCCAGTACCAATACCTGACACTAAAAATGGTGACTGCTCTTTTCACAGGAGGTCATCTGAGTGTCCTACATTGCTAATGCCATGAGAAGGTACTAGATCAGACTCTAGAGAGGACACCCTGAGCAGTACTTGGTGTGCTTATCAACACTGAGGATTCAGAGCCCTGTTATGTAAGAGAACAACCACTGCTGTTCCCAGGCAGGCCAGAGGGTCCCTCTGGAGAAGTAAAGGACTGATGACAATAATGGTATTAGGTACCACTGTTCACATTACAAGCCCCCAAGGAAGAGAGTTGCTCTGAGGGAGAAGGTATTGGCCAGTATGGGGGACAGTTCCTGAGGTCAAGCTAGCACAAGAGTTAGAGCAAGAACCCCTGGGTTGAAGAGCCCTAAGAGAGTAGAGGGAATGTCTGTTAAATTGTACAATGGCATGGAGGGTAGAGGGTAAGCAGCTGAAGAGCGTGCCAGAGGCAAGAGATTAGCCAGTAAACTTAGAGGGGCAGTCTCTGCGCCTGATTGTCTTAAGGGCAAACTACCCAAGGATCCACAAGAATAAGCAACCATGCACCCAGTTGCATGAGGTGCATCTTCATACTGAGGATGTCTCTGAAAGCTTAGCAGGTTCCTTGCTTTCAGCCTAGGTGAAGGAAAAGGATGAGACTGCTCTTTTCACAGGAGGTCAAAAAGTGCTCTACAACGCTGCTGCCAAGAAGGTACCAGGACTAACACTGGAGCCAAAACCATGGGGAATACTTGGAGTGCAGAGCAACATTATGGATTCAGAGCCCTGATAGGTAATATAACAATTAGTACTGATCCCAGCTAACCAATCAGGATAGAGGGTCCCTCTGGAGAAGGAAAGGGTTGATGACATTAATGGGTACCAAGTACCATTTTTGATCCTACGTGCTCCAAAGGAAAAGAGTTGTTCTGCCGGAGAAGGTGGTAGCCAGGGTGGGGCACGGCTCCTGAGGTCAAGCTGACACATGAGTTAGAGCAAGAACCCCTGGCTGAATAGACCCCCAAGGCGGCAGAAGGAATGTCTGCTTATTTGTAACATGGCATGGGGTGTAGAGGCTGATCAGCTGAAGAGAGTGCCAGGGGCAAAAGATTAGCTTGTATAGGCAGTCCCCGGGTTACAAACAAGGTTTTGCTCTGTAGGTTTGTTCCTAAAGTGATTGTAAAATTATATATATTTTTTAAATAACAACCATATCTATACTTACCTGCTCTGGGGAATGGATTTTTTTAAAATAACAAATATGTCTATACTTACCTGCTCAGTGCAATGGAATTGCACAGAGAGGTCGCGAACCTCTTCTTTTTAGGTCCCCAGCTGGCTCTCCTGGCCCCTCCCCTCTGTCCAGTGCCCCCATGAGAAGCCGCTTCCCATGGGGGACTCGTGCATGCTCGCACACAAGTCCCGCTGCTGCATCCATTGACTCAGACAGCGGGACTCAGCCACACCTCCCGAGAGAAGAGCTGAAGACCTGCACGGCGCTGGATCAAATGAGTGCTCAGGTAAGTAAAAGGAGGGATGCTGCCCCCTAAGCATGTTTTACCTTAATGCAAGGAATACATTAAGGTAAAAAAATGTTTAGGTTTTACAACCACTTTAAGTTGAATTTGTATGTAAGTTGGAACAGGTAAATTTTTTAAGTGTAACTCCAGTTGAAAAAATAATTTTTACGTTTTTTGGATAGCATAGGGAACGGTTAACACCTCTGTAGTGTTTGTTTTGCTGTCTGTGCCCCTGTTCAGAAGATTTAACCTCACTTTCTGTCCCTGTGACAATTGGATTTTGAAAAATGTGGGTTGTTGTGGAAACAAGGATTGGTGATAAAACTTCAGTGGAGAAGCCTTGTTCCCATGATAACTCTTACAGGAGTGAATTTCCCCCCCTAGGATGGACAGAAATCATGATAACAGATGGGACTTCAGATGGTTGCCATTAAAAGATAAGTGTGTAGATGATCATTTTAAGCATGTGGGCATGTTCATTTCTTCAGTAGGTAAGGTTGGGTGCTGGAGATTGCATCAATGGAGGTTGTAGTTTATTTCCACTTTATAAGGCGGGGGGGGGGAGGGGAGGAGGTTGGGACTGTGAATGAGGCCATTAACTAGATGGAAAATTAAAGTGTAGCTTAACATGTTTTATTGAAAACATACTGCATTGGTACAAACATGTACAGTGATAATTTCATATATATACACTGGTATGAACACAAAGAATTCATATATATATATATATATATACACACATAGACATGACCTGGCAGCACATTGCAGTGTAAGAGACAAGAGGTATATTATTGTATGAAAAGCATAAAAATTGATCATATGTGATCTAGATTGGATCCTAGTAACAGGCACAAAGCTGCATTCTATATTCCCGACGCGTTTCTTGTAAAGAACACTTCCTCAGGGGCTGATGCCTTTGGAATGTCTGCAAAAGACAGGGTATAAGTATAGTCCACTCTTGGGCAAGCATGTCAAAGGAAGACTGGATTACCAGTACTAAATACTTACACGTAATAAGAACTAGTGGTGTGCAATCTTGCAAAACCAGGGCCCATAATGTTGTCTGTCCCTGGAGCTGAGGTGTAATGGAGTCCTGCTCCAACAGAGTGCATACATGTGTCCCCAACACAAGAGTTTAGAGTACACATGGCGTGGACGTGATGTAAGGGAGTACTGACTCCACAATATCTAATGTATAAATAAAATAACCATACATGAATGTATGCTATATAATAGTGTAGGAATAAATATACCATAGTGCCCAAGCCATACTGTGAAGAAAATGAGGACATATACCAGAGAAATTGTGAGATTAAGCCACACTTCCAGTGCAAAGAAAAAGTAAAAATGATGAGCACCCAGGTAAAGAAGGAAAATATGCAATCCCAAACCACCAGAAAGCAGATGTGAAGGGAATAGTTTAAAGAGCAATGTGATAGACACATCAAGGTGATTACCTGAATGGATTACGTGAAAGCAAGATCCACATACTGGATGCTACATCTCAAAGTGTATAACAGAAGGGATAGCGTGTGAGGAAGTGTTTATATATATATGCGCCCTATGTACCCACGGCTTCCACCAGCGTCATGCTAGCATGGTGGACGTGGGGCGGGGTCAACTGGTGCCAAAACTTGCCCCACTGATGTTGTCTAATATGTACACGTGCTTCCGCCATGATGCCTAAATAGGATGTCACAAGCAGGGCACGGTGCGTGGCACTGTGGGTCCATCCTCCCAATCCCCCATGCCAACTGGCAGAGCGGAGAAAGGGGGACAGGGAGGACACCCAGAGCGCATCGCAGCTCCCGGGGATCAGACAAAAGAAAAGCCCAGGTGAAGCAGTGTGCACAACCAAACAGAGCTACATAATACAAAATGTGCCGCAAAGTCATATGAACGGTTGCATTGAGGGTTCACCCTATTTATAGATGGCAGTTGGATACTGCACATCTAAGGTCAATATCCTCCATCCCTGGTGCATACAAACTAAAAAGGAAGGGTATTGGGACTTTAAGGATGGCTATCCAAGTTGTAGATCAGTAGTAGAGCTGCGGTTTGAGTGGCATAACCAAGCGAGACATTTGCTTAAAGTATTCTTAGTCTAGCCTCTTTCCATGTCCCAAGTTTAAAAAGTCACAGCAAGAGATATTTAGAGGATTATCGCATGCATTAAAAGCAACTGTCATGGTAGAAAATAGCAGTCTATGCTAGATCAGTTTTGCAAACAGGAGTTCTGCTTTAAGGCCGACTACTATACTAGTGGTGGATAAGGAGGATTGGGAGGTTGTAGGGACATGACCAAAATTGACTTTTAAATTAAAAGTTGTACTTAGTCTTGCCTCTTCACACCTACTGAGTTCCCTTTTAATCCTTAAAACCTATATACACCCAAAAAAAAAAAGTAACATAAATATATATATATATTGCATCTTACAAGCTCTTAATCGTACAACAATCAACATATATGTGTTCTTTAATACATGAACTAAAGGCAAAATATAATTTCACTGGTATATTGTCATTTCTACAGCAAGTACTGTATACCATGCACATTGTACATCAACAGGTCAGGAAACCTTATTTGTAAAAATAGTTTATTCCATCTTCAAACTAATTATACATCATACATAATTAAAAAAATAACAAAATAATTTGATCTAAATATGCATTAAATAGCTTATCTGAAATCAGTATTGAGAGTTTTTATGGCTTTTTCATCTTTTAGCTAATATGCAGCATGTCAACACATTCATACACTCAACATTTATTGACCATAAAGTTAAAATTAAATTGTTCTATAAAATGGGTGTACCAATAACATTCATCAATATAATATTTTACAGTTCATACATTGAGCAGAGCAATATATTAGTAAACAAACATTTTAGATGCTCTGTGACAGGCTTATTACAGTCACCGAGCCTTCTCTGCATAGGGAAAAAGTTTCCTTATATATATATATATATATATATATATATATATATACACACACACAATCAACAGTTCATTTCAAATTTCTTCAACTGTAATTACCCCCATTTTGTCTATTGCAGATATATTTGTGAACTTTAAAAGTTTGAGTTTCTATACATTTATATGTTGGTGCTTTCCCTTGTGGTGAAAAGAATGTATACATTGTATAGACACATTCATTTGGTACTTGGTGCAGGACACAAATCTACAGGAAAAATGCTCTGCATTTGGAACACATAAAGGTATAACCAATATACAGCCAATGCTAAAAGCATTGATGCATCTATCAATGCAGCCATAATGCATTTACCACCCAACAAACACATCTTTCAATACATGCACAAACTCATAATTGTTAACTTACCCTTTAAAGGTAAACTGTGGCTAGATTATGGACATTCATGTGTTTACATGTTCTTAACAAGCAGTATATAAACCTTAAAGCGTTACTAAATCCAGGACCCTGCACTCACTGTATCTGGTCTCTCGCAGTACACAGAACATGGAAATTTTTGTAAATTTTAGTAAATATAAACTGCAAAATACTGTTTCTCATCGCCAGTATATAGCAGTTTGTGACTTCTATCAGTTCCTGGTTAAAGCTTGTAGGAGGAGTTTTCATCCTGCGCCAACTGTCCTATGAGGATGCAGAACACCCCTGACCCTCTGTCTAGACGGTGCTGATTGGCCAAGTGCTGATCACATGCACTCTCCCAAGAAAAAAAACTCTCTACACACCAAATTGAGCATGTGCAAACTGACTCCACTACTTCTGTCTTATCCAGAGATGTTTTGGGGTCAATGCAAGAAGGGGAGGATCTGTGTATACAGGATCAAACAGCCTTTTTAGACAATGCAGAGGATTAACCCCTTAGGTTCCACAGTGAGCATAACAAGCATGCTTTACTGCATATACAGAGTGATTTTACTGTTGTGGGTTTAGTAACACTTTAAACCAAGCCCTCACTGAACTCTTCCGCTGTAAGCACTGTGGAGTAAATAATTCTCAAAGTTCACAGCAGGGACACTGAAGTCATTTAGGTAAATGTCTCAGAGGTTCAGCTCACCCTCCTGCTCTGTGCTTACATTGAAGAGTAGCAGCTCCTTAGTCACTTGCTGGGTCGGGGTAACAAGGGAAGCTGAAAATATGTGAACACTCGAATGCCCATAGCCTGGCCACAAGTTTACTTTAAACCAGGCAGCTAGGATTCCACAAAGGACATGAAATAAAAATGCATTACCGCTGTTAAAGATTTAAGTGTAAAATTTGTTTATCTTGATACACAAATAAGTCATTGTAGTCCAAATAAATAACATATATTACATTTGTTCCCATTATGCTGCGCTATAAATAAGTACAACACCATGTTCTTATTGACTTTACACAAAAATAATTACAAGCTAT
The DNA here is from genome assembly GCA_018402905.1 of Glandirana rugosa. NCBI lineage: Eukaryota > Metazoa > Chordata > Amphibia > Anura > Ranidae > Glandirana > Glandirana rugosa. Next base: position 340,745 of record BLSH010560098.1, on the reverse strand, counting down.
ATACAATTTATTTGAGTTAATTAGTGTTAATACTACATCCGATAAGTGTGTGTGTGTGTGTGTGTGTGTCTGTCTGTCTGCCTGCCTGTTGGGTTGATTTAGACTGTTCACTAAGCAAAGTGAATTTTCACTTATAATGGATTTTTTCAATAGCTTAGTGAATGAGGTGAAGCTCTTCTGACTTAATTTATCCAATCATGTACAAGCAAAAAGTCCTCCATTTTTAATTTTCCTTGCACTTGATTGGGTACCCTCTGCAAAGTTAATTTGCACTTTAAATATGTTCTAGTCTTTTTGCCGATCCACCCTAAGACCCCATACACACTATATAACTTTTGTTGTCTGATTTCCTTTAGATTTACCAAAACCATGTAGTGCAAGGGCCTGCCTGATTGCATACAAATTGAAACTCTTAAGGTTTGACCTCATATTATATGGTTTTGGTAAATCTAAAGGGAAACATCTAAAGAAAATTGTATAGTGTGTATCCAGCTTTAGAATGTGCCTGTAAAAAAGGCACAGATCTCAGTTTAGTACTAAGTGTACATATTTAAATGTTGAACCGTTTGTATTGCCCCCTAGTGAGACAATATCCAATGTCACCCAAGGTCTTGGTGAGGGTATAAGGTGGTGCATAATGGGTGATACACACTTCTTTAGACCCGTAAATATGTAAAAACTGAGCTTGCATAGTATTGAGGTGCCAGGTTTGTATTTTTGAATAAACAAAACAGTTACTGCAGAGTTAGCGCTATATCTTACTTACATGTCTCTTATTGACTTATAGGGGTTCATTTACTAAAGCTGGAAAGTGCAAAAACCGGTGCAGCTTTGCATGCTAGCCAATCAGCTTCTAACCTCAGCTTGTTCAATCAAGCTTTGACAATAAAACCTTGAAGCTGATTGGTTTCTGTGTGGAGCTGCACCAAATTGTGCACTTTCAAGCTTTAGTAAATCAACCCAATAGTGTATTATTACAATACAGATTGCACAGGAATAAAACATTATTAATAGACCAGGCTTTGGCAACTAATATATAGTATGTAGCCAGTGTATTATTTATTGACTCCTGTTCTTCAAATGATATACAATTGAGCCTATTCAATAACTGAGATCAATAGTGAACCTTTGACTACACTACCCAACCAAAATTAGACATTCAAATTACTTGTGGACCACCAGCTGAATGGCAACAGGCTTTGTATAAAATACGTGTTTCAAGGCTCATGGTTGGGATGATCTCAGATTTACAGCACAGATATCAAGATGCACTTTTCGTGCCACCAAAAGGAACTTAAGATAGGGCCACAAACCCTATCTAGTTTGTTCCAGCTATGTAAGAATTTTGAACAATAGTCTCAAACAAGGATACACAGTATTGTACCCATTGCATACTAGAATAGATGTGGCATATCTGTAATCAGTTATACAATTACTTGTCGATAACATTCAAAATTCTGCATATAACTTTATTATCATATTTAGATTTCCATGGAATCCAGTACAGACAGCTCCATCAGTGATGTTCTGGCTGTGTCTGTTTATAAATCCATACTGCTGTTAACAATTGTAGATCTGTTCCCAGGCTTGGTATTTATAGAAGGCATGCAAGTCCAAGTCTTTAGGAAATCCTGTGAGTCACTCAGTGTCCAGATATGACATATGGCTTCTAATGATCCATACCCTGTTTCTGTAACAGTATAACAAACTTTTAATTGTCAATCATTTTGAGGCCAAGCCATTTATGACTTGGTACTGAAACATCCAGGGGATGGTTCTGTAGAGAACTGAAATACTGTCCTTCAATGGTGCTCATGTAGAGCAGATTTCCATATTTGCAGTCTCTATTAGTGCATTATGTGATGTTAACAGTTCTGAGTGTCTATACCTCAGTGCTCAGTTCGATAACAGCTTGATGTGGTCTTTTTTCCATGTAGCAGATATCAGGTGAACTTTCCCTTTTTAGCAGCTGTGTTTTTTCATTAGTGTCGTGTGCAGGTTCTGTGTCATCTGAGTGGTATCCAGATTGGTAATCACTGGTTTGGTTTGAGGATCCAGATGTGACTGATTCTTTGCTTTTACTTGGCATCAGTATGCTAAAATGAATTAGAAACAGAATAATTGTAACTGCAGTTCAGGTTTATTAAACAGTGTGCTATGCTCAAACTTACTAAATCAGTAAACTGCGCAAAACTGCTTTTTGACTGGTTAGATCACAACAATTATTATAGGTGTAAATAATGCTTTTTAGCATAATCAAATTGGTCACAGCTAGGTCCTGGGTATGACATTTACTGCTAGGGATGCTGTTGGTGGTACATTGCAAAACTATTCAGGGGGACAAAATTTCTAGTAAGCAGATGATAGATGGAAGCATAACACCTGAATGCACATTACTATAGACAAATAATATTCTAAAAAAAAATCAAAATGTAATATTCATATTATAACTTTTCATATTTTCATACCTTCCTCTATCAAGGTTATCACCCTTTCTTTCATGTATTATATTGGGGCCACTTGTAACCAGAGCTCATATTTTAATCTATCATGGTTTTTAACATTTATGATCATAAAATATTCTAATTTTTCCAAACGATTTGGTAATTGTTCCATCTGTATTTTGCTGCTAAAAAATCCCAGGGGATTTTTCACTTTTTCTTGTACAATATTTGGTTTGTACAGCATTTATACCTCTATGCGGTTCTCCATTCTAAGACCCCATACACACTATTAGATTTTCTGCAGATTTTTCCTTCAGATTTACCAAAACCATTTAATTAGAGGTCAAACCTAGATTTTCTGCAAATTTTTGTCTTCAGATTTACCAAAACCATATAATATGAGGTCAAACCTTAAGCATTTCGATTTGTATGCAATCAGGCAGGCCCTTGCACTACATGGGTTTGGTAAATATGAAGACACAAATCTGCAGAAAATCTAATAGTGTGTGTGGGGTCTAAGAGTTTAAATTTGTATGCAATTAGGCAGGCCCTTGCACTACATGGTTTTGGTAAATCTGAAGGAAAAAATCTGCAGAAAATCTAATAGTGTGTATGGGGTATAAGACTAGCACCATGTTACATATTACACAAGTATTTACTTTACTTGCTAATCCAGAACAGGGTAAATCAGAAATACAACCCTATTGACTGTCAAGGGCCTTGAATTAATTGTTATAGTAATTTACTGTGCACAGCTATGGACAATAAGTTTACTTTGTATAATTACAGTATAATCACATAAAATTCTGGGTGATGTCTTTAAACAGCAAGTCAAATTAATCATATTGTTACTGATTATTTTCAATCAATCTTTTCATTGGTGAGAACCATTCATGTTGCCTAATAACCAACAATCAGATTAAAATTTACACTAGAGAACAGGTGGAGAAAAAAAAAGTTTACAATTCAGCTGGTAGATGTGGAGCAACACAAAACAGTTCTTACAGAATAAAATTGAAAAATGGGGCCATTTAATCTACCTAAATAGAGGTGCTTCCTTTTGTGTGTTCTCCAGTGTCCTCAACTCTTCTGATGCAAGTATCATCCCACTGTCTGTTTGGTTGTCCTAAAATATGAACAACAGGTTTAATACTTGGTGGACCATTCAAAGAATATTGTAATATATTATATTAATCAGCCTGTAGCCAATACAAATCGCCTTACATCAGGGGCTACTCTCACTGCAGGCTCTACAGGGATGTCGTCAAATGTCTTCACACTGACAGGCCGGCTATTTCTCTTTGTGTTTTGGATTATCCTATAGACAATGAATGATGTTAGATATATTTTAAAAGAGCGATTAAAGAGCAAACAAAATATGATCTGCCATTGCCTGCACACCCTGCATAGAAGAGATCACTATTAGGCCCCTTTCACAGGGACGGATAGAATCCAGCTTTTAGCTGCGGATAGATGAAGTTATCTACCGCAGCTATACTGTGACAATGCTTTCCTATGGCCCCTTTCACACTCTGCATTTAGCAGCGGTTTTGTTACGGACAATTTAGAAAGATTCGAAAAAATGGATTGGAATGCGTCCAGGAACGATGTTATGCAGCTATCTGCATGTATCTGCAGCTATCTGCAGGTAAAAGCAGTGCACTGTGTCATCTACGGATAGCAACGGCAACAAGCATAGAAAAACAATAGGAAGCACTTCAGAAATTTCAAGAATGCTAAGAATGTTTCCACTGCAGCTAAACGTAGCTGCATGTAACCATGGCTAATCGTAATATACAAATGCAATCCGTGTGAAAGGGGCCTTAAGGTACAGTCACAGGGACAGGAATTAAAAGACAAATTCAGTCCATGAAGCTCAAACTGAACACAGTCCATCTAATCTGCATACTTTTGCTCTGCCCTGGGTCACTGGCTTCCAAAGTATTGAAGCCATTAGATCATCATGAAAGAAAGGGGATCTGCATTTTAAGAAGGGGCGGTCAACAATAGCAGACTACATGGCGCCCCAATGCAAATTATCTTTAAAGCCCAACTACAGCCAATTTTTTAGTTTAGGATAGATTATGGAACAGGTAAAAGCTCGTCCTTCATTCACTATGACTGCTATGTGTTACAAGAAATGAAAGAGCTAACAGGATAACAAGGCATGGACATTAAAAGCTATGTCAGAATGTCTAACCTTTTCCCACTCACACTGAAGGAAATCCCTCCAACAGGCACACAGACAATAATAAAAACATGACAGAGGCTCTAACTGGTCCCCATTCTTTGCAAAACAAAATAAAATGTTTTAACTGGAGTTAGGCTTTAATATAATCTTTTTTTGACTTGCGGGTTTCTTATAAAAAAACAGGACTCTGGCTCTATATGTTACCACTTCCAAACAAGAGACAGCAATCAAAATTATAAAATGTGAAAAAATACTTTTTCACCTATGTCATGTTTGTAGGAAATACAGATTATAATTAGGTCAATACCGTATTCCGGCTGTGCTGTCATAGTGGAATTTTGCATCACACATTTCCTCTCCTTCCATACAGGAAACAGGTGAGGTCGGCATTGAGAGACCTGAATCTTCTTCAATGTTCAAAGTCACTAATATTGGAATGTAGTCTTTTCCATCCTATGAAGAAAAATGGAAGCAACTCTTACAAATGGCACGTGGTAGAGTCTTATGCTCTTACAGCAAATTGCTTTTTTGAATGTTATTGATAATTTTAGGCAAAAATAAGAGAAAAATATTTACCAATTGCACATTTCTTTGCAAAACATTTCCCAGATGTTCCACTAGTTCAGTAAAGGTGGGTCTCTGTAGGGGATCTCCATGCCAGCAGTCCAACATTGTTTGATATCTAGTGCCGAAAAAATCAAGTCAGTAGGTGAAACCTTTTTTACTATTAGGTCTACCTGATGTTCCTTCTGCTGTGTGGGTGACTTACATTTCCACAGTTGCGTAATCTGGGGCTCTCATCCGTGTCCCCTCTTTTAACCTTCTGCAGAAATCTTCATCAATCTGGACACCAGGATATGGGGATCCACCTAAAAAAACGATGTTGGCTATTTAGGACCCATTCAGATTGTTGCATTGCATAAATGTGTTTTTGTTATTTGTTAATGTACATTGTGTTAATGTACAGTTGAGGGAACCTACAGTATTCATTTTAAAGTGATTGTAAAGTCTTGTTTTTTTGGTTAAAAATAACAAACATGTTATGCTTACCTGCTCTGTGCAGTGGTTTTGGAAAGAGCAGCCTCCACTTCTCGGGTCCCTCTTCGATTCTCCTGTCCCTTCCCTCCTGTTGAGTGCCTCCACAGTAAGCAGCTTGGTCTGGCCTGGCCCATCCCCATTTCTCTCCTCATTGGCTGACTGACCTTGATTGCCAGCATCAGGAGCCAATGGCGCTGTGCTGTTGTCTCAGCCAATAAGGAGGTGAACCCCGGGCAGCCGAGACACTCCTGCAACATCTCTGGATCTAGAGGGACCTCAGGTAAGTATTAGAGAGGCAGAGGGGGGCTGCTACATACAGAAGGCTTTTTATCTTAATGCATAGAATACATTATTATAAAAAAGCTTTCTGCCTTTACAATCACTTTAAATACTGTATGCTCTCAATGCACTTCAGTGCACAAAAAAAAAAAAATAAAAATAAAAAAAAAATACATAAGCCCTATTTGTGGCAACACATCACATAGTAATCATATAATAATGGCTCTCGCAGACTGAAGCTGGATTAACTTTTTCAAATTAGCCAATACAAATAAAAATTATCTGTTAAGGGTTACAAAATTAAATTATTAATAGTACACTATATCCAGCAACTTCTATGACCAATCATTAGGATTGGCATCATGGTTAGATTAACACATGGATTTCCTGTGCATTCATTTTCCTCAATGAAGGCGGAAATATATTTGTGTGACTCACCTAATGAGAAGATTTCCCATAGCAAGACCCCAAATGACCACACATCGCTTTGTGTTGTGTAGACTCTGTCAAATATGGTCTCTGGCGCCATCCATTTGAGAGGAAGACGAGCCTTCAGGAGGAAGTTGAGCAGTTAGAAGTAAATAATAAAAAACAAGATAACACTAGAAAAAAGATATTATATCCTAGAACTCAAATTACTTACATCCCCTTTCCGTACATAATCTGGATCTTTATAGACATCACGTGCCAAGCCAAAGTCACAGATTTTGACCACGTTGTTGTCAGCTAAAAGTATATTACGAGCTGCCAAATCGCGATGAATGCACTGTAAGAACAGCAGTACAGAGTATTAAACTATTTGTGTCTACAACTCTTTGAAATTGAGATAAACACAACATTCTGTTTTAGGATATTTTGTAGCAATAGCATATTTTATATCAGTTTAAGGATGACTTTCATATACTGTATGTCTATTACTATACGTAAATCAAAATACATTTAGGAGAGAGTTAGAACACTGTTGGGTTTTTATTGTAGTCTGTCTCCCTTTTGAGAGATAAGGCTGTTTTTTACTTTGCAGGGGAATTTTCACTTAGTTTGGTGAATAAGTGAAGCTCTGCTGACTTCAATCATCCAGTCATGTGCAAGCAAAAATCCAGTTATTTTAAATTTCCTTGCACATGATTGGGTATTTGCTGCAAAGTGAATTTTCACCACATTTACTAAGTTAAATAAAAATCATCCTGCAAAGTGAAAATCCTCTTTGCAAAGCAAACATGCTCCATTCTTTTAATAAATGACCTTCTATTTGTCTGGGGACCCATATCACATGGATAAAGCATGAAATTCAATAATTTACTCTTGTTACCAGAATAGAAGAGAAATCTTCCAAATGGGACACAGACTACAATAAAGATAATGGTTTTTAACTATTTCCAACTCTATTCAAAATGTAAAGAAAGCGTTGGCTTCTGGGAAAAGATCACAGGGCATTTTCAGTGTAACAATTTAAAGAAATTTCTGATTGAAAACATTGTAACCAATTATCCAATTACTTTTTAAGTTCTCAGAACTGAAAGGAAGCACCTACTTTACGTGAGGCCATAAACTCCATGCCACGGGCCACCTGGAAGCTGTATGAGATGAGGTCCTCCATGCTGAGCTGGTTCTTGCAAACTTCTTCAACTTGGAACAGGAAAAATCCCATTAGAAATTGCATGCTGTTGACAATCCTATAGGTCTCTAACATTATTAATATTATCATATTATAAACTTTGAGACCTCTGCCTCATGGGTCCTGAAGGAAATACCCTGTGATGGGTCACAGAGTATTAACATCAATCTGAAGGTTTAAAAATTGAATATAAAAAAACTTTGAGCCTCGCTAAACATAAATCCCTTACCTTCTTCTTCCTCAACATCACTCAGAGATTTTTCTTCTGCAAAACCAGAACTAGCTGAGCTCTGGCTGCTGGCAATACTGTCCAGTCTCCTCTTCAGATCCCTGGGTGTTTCCACATAGTGCTGTCTGGCCTGTCTGTACCTCACAGACTTGGTCTGTAAAACAGGAAAATATAAGCTTGTCAGTCAGTACAGAGAACTGATTTCAATTTTTGAATATTCAGCTATATTTCTATGTTCTGCATTTTTCACTAAGGTTCACTAAAGTATGTTGTTCACATCATATTCTATTATTAAGTAAATGGAACAATATGTGGACACCATAGTGGCCAAGTGGTAGCCAGGATGCATGGAATATAAATGTTGCCCTTGTACATACTCTGGCTTTCCTCCACAATGCAAATATATACTGAAAAGTCAGTTAGCAAGAGCATTACCTTAATCTTAGCCTATGTACAATCTCTGGCCAAGCAAGTCCACAGGTGCATGCTTAACAGGACCAGTACAAGAAACCAGGTGTAACAAACTCAACTGCTCAGCACTACTTCTTGTGCTTGAAACATTATTCAAATTTTGCATGAGCTCACTGTTCAGCCCCACCCTTTCTTGAATTCCACACAAAGTATCTTTATCACAGATGGGTGGTGTTTGAGTTGGAGGGAATTTATAGCATACAAGTCAATCAATTAACACTAATATAATCAAGTTCCTTCGAAAAGGCCCTTATTCCTATTAGTAAATAAATATGTAAATATATATATAATATATATATATATATATATATATATATATATCCATCAAGATAAAACATGTCTTCTTTTTATCCATACCCATGTGTCATATCCCACTCAAAATTCAGGCCTTGTGTATCTCATATCTCATGTAGTAATGTAGACACCCAAAAACAACCTGGATATACAACCACATATTTTTACTCCTCTGTGTAGATTTTTGGAACCAGATTATGAAGTATCAGAATAGAAATAAGTAAACATGGCTAAATTTAGTTAAAATGTTTTAATGGGAATGGAACAGATACCCATTCTATTTATGTGCAGACACATTAATATCAAAATTTATAATGCTGCCCAGTGCTAAGGCTGCATTTATATGTAAGTATTTTAACATTCTGTCTCTTGTCTGTGGGATCAGACGACGGAGACAGGAAGGAAGCCAAATAGCACTCCATCTACAGCAATTTAGTACAATAAGTCTAAAACACTTAGGAATGTAAACATATTTAATGATTAAAAGAACATGTTGTGTGTTTCATAAACTTATCAATACCTTGTACAGAACAAAGTCATTCCTTTTACTTCTTAAATATGCAGATAGGTTTCCAAATTGGCAGTATTCCACAATTACCATCAGTGGACCTGTAAGAAAGAAAATTAAACTTTTTTTGCATTCTTATACCTCCAATCTGTCCTTCATTCAGATTAGCAATAACTGCTAAATCTTTATTGAAAGTGACAACATTATCCCTTTCACTAGTGTTAAGGTGCCATTATTCTGTGACTTTGCATGCCAGGTACCTGCTGTTTCAGACCATAAAAGATAAAATCTTTGAAGATTTAAAGTAGTCCAACAAAGTATAGTCTATTTAATAGTTGAGGAGATAGGTGGCATGCCATATATACATAATCAAATGTTCACATTGGCATTATCTCTGAAATAGTAGTAAATCATAATTGGGTGACATGGGGTGGGACTTTAAATATGCAAAACATACGAGATACAAGTAGGGTGTTGTCCTTAGTATCCAAACAATGCGATAGCAGAGGGGACACTAGACGAAAGCAGAATAATCCATATAGCACACAAGAGGGAAAAAACAGAGGGTGTCTCAAGGTAAAATTGCCCATCGGTCCATTAAATGAGCAACAGATCTTGTTACAAGCTGGGGATTGAGGGAGAGCTCAAAAGGGAACCATATGTATATGGATGATTCAGACGGGTGTATAAAGCAAATGGGCCGACCCAGACAGGGAAAGCATTCCCTTCACAGCAGGTAAAACACGCTTAAACTTTAATGACCATATCCAAGGACCAGCAACATGTAAGACCACATGGCAGATGCAAGTCCATGTCCCCTCAGGCAAGTAATGCACCAAATGCATTACTGGTCCTTTGATATGGCCATTAAAGTTTAAGGGAGTTTTACCTGCTGTGAAGGGAAGGCTTTCCCTGTCTGGGTCAGCTCATTTGCTTTATGCACCCGTCTGATACATATGGTTCCCTTTTGAGCTAACCCTCAATCCCCAACAAGATCCGTTGTTCATTTCAAGGACCGGTGGGCGATTTTACCTTGACACACCCTCTGTTTTTTCCCCCCTTGTGTGCTATATGGATTATTCTCCTTTCGTTTAGTGTCCCCTCTGCTATCGCATTGGTTGGATACTGAGTACAACACCCTACTTGTATCTTACATGCCTGGTCCTGAAAACACGGGGGAACCTGCATAAAGCGCATACCATCATTCATGATCTCTAAGGGTTTATAATTTGTACTTATGTTCTTTTTAATGATATGTTTTCAATATATTTTATGAATTTGTTAAACTACAATAAAATATATATGACATTTTACCTATTTTTTGCAGTCGTATGTTCTCATTTGGCATATTTAAAGTCCCACCCCAGGTTACCCCATTATGATTTGCAAAGTCTAGTCTATATAGCTGACTTCAGTTGTGTTTTCTTTTTTTTTTGCAGTGATCCAACCTAGTATGTCCATATAAAGAATGGAAGTTTTAGAATAATTGACATTAAAATTGAGTTCAAGTTACAATGTTTGTTCTTTGATTTGGATGGGGAGGAAAAGACTTTAAAATTTTGCAAGCTTATATTCCTGTGTTCCCATTGGGTAGAATTTCCCCTAATTTTTTTGTCCTAGTGACAGCAGTAAGTGGAAAAAAGGACACAAGGGAAATCTTTTCAAGGAGGATCCAAGCATCAGTGAAAACTATTTTCAGTAGAAGGGAAGGCAAAATACAACTAATGTCTCCATTACACTTCAAACCCTGTCCAGTTATTTCATTATAAAAACAATCCAATACTGCTAAATAAATATCCTATTTTCCATATTTATGTGCAGCCACATGATTAAAACCCTTTGAGGTATATCCCTTCTTTTGTGGGCAGTAGGTGGAGAATATTCAAGTGACTGACAATTAAAGCAGGAAGTGAGATACGGCCAATTCACACTAGAAGCCAAAGTAAGACTGGGAAGAGGGGCAAGTTCAAACTGAGCAGTGTTGGAGCTACCTCCTGAATTACAGTGCGGAAGAACCCAACTGGACCAGTCTGAATGAATACTCAAGAGGTGGGGAAGCTTAAAGGTGCCGCCAACCCTGAAGGACGATTGATTTCATTGGCAACTACATAGTGTTGCCAGCCTGGCACTGGAGCTCCATTTCTAAACAGGGAACTGGCAGCATCAACAGGTAATTTCGGTACAATAAAAAAGCAATTAAGACATGAGCATATCATAAGAAACTGTATGCAAAGTATTTTAATTTATGCCTCAGGAATCTCTTTGAGTAGCAGTGGAAAGGGTTAGAATATCTGTCAGATATTTATTGCTGCCTGTTAGACTACTCTTATTTTGTGTCCCAGAGTCAGTGATCACCAGGATAGGGAGCAAAGAAAAATCCTACACTGTGGCTCCAAAAGCAATAAAAGGTGACGCTTCCCAACTGTATCCAAATATAGACTCAAACTTGAAACACAAATAATTCTTTATATCAGGCTACTTCAACAGTAGGTTGGCAGTTGCCCATTCAGCATTGAGACGGATATAAAAAAAACTAGAAAGCTGGTAGACCGAATGAGGAGTTCTCACCTCCTGGTTTGGTGCACGCTCCAAGCAAGTTCACAATATTCAGGTGATTACCAATATGACTGAGGATTTTTAACTCTGACATCAATGCTCGATATTCACTATCAGTTGCTCCCTCTGTAAAAAAAAAATACTGTCATAGAAATATAAAATAGCCAACATTTAGTTAAGATTAGTTGTGAACTTCAAATTTACCTTTCAGCATTTTCACTGCAACAGTTTTGCAAGTGCCAGTTTTATCGATTCCAAAGGCATCGGCTTCTACAACTTGCCCAAAAGCCCCACGACCAAGGGGTTTCCCTGTGTAATGCAAGATATTATAAATGAGAATTTATTATAAGGAAGGATTTCAGCCTTACAGAATAAATGTCATCAAAATAGTGAATCCAAGTCATCCAAGTCTTAAGTTTAACTGGAATAAATGCTGAATCGGTTGTATGTGGGATAGACTCATAGCTCTGAAATGCAAAGAATTGTGGTCTCAGAGGTATCACTGTTTGTAGAATCTGATATGAACAGTGGGATTAATTTACTAAAGGAATATACTATACAATATAATATGACTTAGCAAAGCAAATGTTCATCGAGCTTAGTAAATAAGATAAACGTGTTTATTTCATGTTCTAACTCTACTTGAACATGATTCAACAGATCCACCTTATTAAAGTTGTAGTAAACCCTCCTATCATTTTCAGCCAAGGAAGCTGCCATCTTGGCCTCTGTTTTACCTACAACTGCCATGATGTTGCACATGTGATCAGCTATGACACCAGCCATTGGATGGTTTGACAGTTTGGTTTAGAGCACAACCAATGGGAGTGTTACATTTCCGGCATGTGGTTTTTAAACTGTTAAATGGATGGGTTTACTGCCGCTTTAACTATCACTCACTTTGCAATATGAACATACACTTTTCAAAGTTAACATGCACTAAGTGAACAGACTGTATTACTTTAGTAAATCTACCCCATGGCCTGTATACTCAAAGTGGTTGTAAAGGCACAAGGTTTTTTACCTTCATGCATTCTATGCATAAAGGTGAAAAAACTTTCTGTGTGCAGTAGCCCCCCCAGCCCCCGCTAATACTTACCTGAGCCCCCTCTCGATCCAGCGATGTCCACGAGAGCTTTGCCTCTCTGGGGACTCGCACTCCTGATTGGCTTTTGGCAGCAGCAGGAGGCATTGCCAGTGAGCCAATAAGGAGATAGAGGGGGTGGGGCCAAGCCATGGCTCCTTGTGTAAATGGACACACAGAGCTGCCGGTCTGGGGCGCACCTGCTCGGGTGCCCCCACAGCAAGCTGCTTGCTGTGGGGGCACCTGGCAAGAGGGAGGAGCCAGGAGCGCCGGCATGGGACCCAAGAAGAGGAGGATTTGAGCTGCTCTGTGCAAAACCACTGCACAGAGCAGGTAAGTATAACATGTTTGTTATTTAAAAAAAAATAAACAAGACTTTAATATAATTTCAACTTGATATAATAAAGTCAAAGAATATTGTGTGTAGAGTTGTATTTCATAAACACCATTTCTAAGTCACACTCAAAGTGATTGTAAGCTTTAACATTTACCCAGTGAAGTGGCTATCCTCAGGTGGTACACAGAGATGAAACAAATCCTCCTACATAAGTTGTACGAGCTATCTCTTCTTTACGGCCTTCCAAAAGTAACATTTTACAGAGCTGGAGCTCTTCTCCCTTGTCACTAATTATCTCAGAAGCGACTTATGCAGATAATAGAGGAACCAGGCAGCAGAGAGAAATCACACTCAGTGCTTTAGATAAAGAGAAGTACACAAAATAGAGGGATGTGCTTTGTTCATATTTCATGTCAGAGGTTTACAACCACTTAACTTTTTTAGGCTGCACTATGTGAATGGAAATTCAATCTGCTAAATGTTACTAAAAATCATGGCACTTGGCATTAAATTCTATCTAACCAATCAAACATGGTAAAACTGGCCATAGATTGAATGAAATTTGGCCAATTCAGCAGGAACCACCAGAATTTCTGTCCATCTATGGGCATTCCTGCTAGAGAGAAGTCTTCTTTCAAATGGGAAGAAGGGAAGTTTTTTATTCAATCAACGCTGACCAGTATATTCTGTCCCACTGTCAGAATACGATAATGCAGCTGGGAGGATTCCTTCATCCACCTTGATTGTGTGGATTGGGGGATCCATTCTTTTTTTTTTTTTTAGATCAGCTGCAAGGCTGATTAAAAAAAAGATTTACCTATGGCCAGCTTAACATTTGGATATTTTCCCGTGCTTGTGTGTTCTTTTTTTTCCAAGCGCTTTGGTTTATGGTGGACATCAGCGTATAAATTTCTCTGATGGTTAATATTTTACACGATATTGATGTGCTATTGGATAGTTGTAGTAATAATGATAACATTACAATATCCTACCTAAATTGAGGCGATCTCTTGGAAACTCCCATGTTACTGAGTCATAGAGTAGTCTTTCACACTGCTCATCAAGTGGTACTTCACCAGGGTCCATAATTATTGATAAATAGCCAGCCTTGAGTTCCCCTTCATTGGGCTGGAAACACACAACACATCTGGTTAATGTTCCATAACAGTGAAATAAATGACAAAATAATGCCCCTTTGTGCCACTACTGTATAATACTGAAGAAGCAGGGCCACTATAGTTTTGTTCTACAGTCCCACACATTTCCCAAAGAGTGTTCACACGGATCATAATTCATTTATTTCTTCATAACAAGAAAAGGATGGCCAGGAATGTTTTCTTTATGGGCAATTGCAATTAAAACCAAATTAATACATCCTTAGTAAATCATGGAACAGTTTGATGGCATTGAAAGGGAAAATGTGTCTGTTGACATAAGTACAATGGGAAGGACAAGAAACAAAGGGCTTGCAGTCAGTTTTCATTTGTCATGCCAGGCAAATACTAATGGACAGTACAGAATCTTGATTCATTACCCTCTTTACGGTCCGGAGGATGATTACAAGAAGCATCCAAAAGAACAAGGCAATCACACCGGTGCCAACCAGAATAATGAGCTCCAGATTTGTTTTCTCTTCAGAGCCTGGGGGGGAAACAATTGGACATTTGACAGTTTATATCAGCTCTCTGTTTTAGGGTAGCTGTAAAGTCATCAAACACAGTCCATTAAGTCTGAGCAAGGATTACTGAGGAAAATGAGGCAAGCTATGTTGGTTCAACAGAACATTTCTCCTGTTTGATGAGTTTAGCATTGCATGGGGTTTACGTATAGTCTGGCTTTTAATGTTCTAGTTCTAGTCCTTCAAAGTCCCATCCTATCTAGCAGGCCCCTCAGCTGCTGGTAAGAAAACTTATAAAAACAACTTCCATTATTAACCATATATGAAACAATTATTAACAATTTATTTAAGTATTTGTAAAACCAAAACAAATTTTTTTTATTTCACAATTTTCTCTCTGTTTGTCACCAGGGCTGAAAGTAAACTAAAATTTAAAAGTTTGAGTTCTCACTAGAACAGGAATAGAGGGGAAATCTTCCATTAGGGACACTTGTCACAGTGAGAACTCTCAAATAGAGGATTTCCCTCACTTTGGAAAGTTTTCCTCTTGCATCAAGAGGACATGAAATGAAATCTCCTAATGGGAAAATAGATGGCAAAGGAAAAAAAATCTTCTCTACAAAAATGTAAAAAAAAGTTTTTGCTTAAGATACACTTTATGTACAAACATTGCACGCTATACTCCAGCCTTACACAGTTGCACAGGCTCCTCGCCTGTCCTGAAATTGCTTACTTTGATTTTACTGCCTTTGTGCCTTAGAAGCTTGCAGCATGTCAAACAAAAGGACATCCAACATCATCTAGCTCTACCTTTCCAGACTAAGGTCCATTTCACACATGCAGTCCGTTTGTTCATTTTTCATTCATCTGTTGACGGATGAAAAACTGACATCACTGCATCTCTATGGAAAAATGGATGTAAATGGATGATCATCCATTTACATCCATATCCGTCAACATAATTTTTTTGAAACAGATCAAAGCTCTATTTTTATTCCGTAAAAAAACTGACAAACAGTCAGTTTTCCATCTGTTTTTGCATTGGTTGCGGATGAAAAAAAATGATGAGCAGCTGGTGAAAAACTGAAGAGCAGCTGATGAAAAACTGATGAAAACTTCATCCATATTTTTCTTTGAAAAGATGTGACTGAACTGATGAAATGAACGGCCCGCATGTGTGAAAGGGGCCTTACTGTGTTGGCCCTTCCCTTTCATTCATTCACTGGATTTTAGATATTTGCACAACTCCTGCCAAGAGCCAGACCACGGCTTGCATCAAACCTTCTAAAATGAGTACCGGGACAATGTCCTTCAGGAAGGTATGTACAGCCCCTTGCTGGCCCCTTCCCCTAATCATGATCTGCCCGCTTTGCATAGAGAAGCACAGATATCCAGGGGTGACAACACTATACAAATGAGTGATTATGTGCTGATCTTTCACCTGCAAGGAATGATTTTTTTAAAGTAAACAGATACTTGTCCTTCCAAAGTAATCGGATGATTACGCGCATACACATTTCCTGCATTAGGAAATATTGTTCCAATTTTATCTGTCACCATGCAAGGGGTATTTTAAAAACATAAAAAGTCATTTATTTTTATGAAATCATCATTTGCACAAATCTCTGTACAGTCCTCTAGGTGACTGTAAGTTGGAAAACCTCTGTCTTACGTCTATGGGTGGCCTCTGGTGACAATATTCTCAATGCAATTTTAATCTATAAGTGGATTACATTGATTTTTAGAATTAGTTATATCCTGTCAATAAACATGCAGCTTATTGCTAAAATGTTGGAACATTCTTGAAGATTCATGTGAATACGAAAAAAAACCCGCCAAAATAATAATAAGCACAGTCTGTCTTTACATTGATAAGGAGAAGTCAACACAGGAATATATATATATTCAGAGAGAGAGAGAGATTATTGTTTCTTATAAATCAGTGCATACCATTCACTGTAAAGTACATTTCTGCTTGTGCACAGCCCAAATCATTGCAGGCGCGGCAGGAATAAAGCCCTTCATCTTGTTTTCTAACACGTTGTATAGTCAAAGTTCTGTTACGGTCCCTTAATATAATCCCTAAAAGAAGAACAAAATCATTTGGATACAGTTATCATTTTGATGCCCAATACTCTACAATATTTTAACTGAGTAAAGAATGGCTAGAACCCCTGTAAGATTTTGTTGCTATCTGTGCCCATTAGGGGGACTTCACCTCACTTCCTATTCCAGCATGTGTGATGGGCTTCTGAACAATCTAAAGTTTATCTAAAGCCATTTTTTAGTATGGACAGGGTGGCGAGGGATTAGAACCTCTGTCATGTTTTTATTGCTTTCTGTATTCTCGATAGTGTGATTCACCTTCTCTCCTTAAAGTGATATTAAAAGCATTTTTTTTTAATAACAAGCATGATATACTTACCTGCTCTGTGCAGCAGTTTTGCACAGGGCAGCCCAATCCCCCTCTTCTCGGGTCCCCTGCTGGGGGTCCTGTTCCCTCCCTCGAGCACCCAAGCAGGCTCACTCCCCAACTGCTACACTGCGTGTCCATTCACACACAGGACTGCAGCTCGCCCCCCCCCCCATCTTCTCATTGGCTCACTGACTGTGACTGACAGCAGCGGGAGCCCATGGCTCCCCCTGCTGTTTCAGCCAAAGAGGAGGGAGAGTCTCCAGAGAGCTGAGGCTCTTGTGCACATCACTGGATAGTGATGAGGCTCAGGTAAGTATTAGGGGGGCTGCTGCATACAGAAGGTTGAAAAACCTTGAGCCTGTAGAACCACTTTAACTGGAATGGCCATAGTTATGGGCCTTACTGGGGGGGAACTCTAAAACTTTGAACTCTAGATAACATCTTCCAGTTGGGAAACTCATTCCAGTGACAACTGTCTAAGGATTTCCCTTACTTTGGAGAGATCTACTACTTCCTGCTGTGTCACTTGATATGAAGTGGAGGAAAATCTTCACTGCAAAGAAATAGAAAAAAGGGCGCACCAGCCTTGCGCATTACCCAAGTACATTTATTAAAATCAAAGGAAAAAATATATACTCACAAACAAAGGTGAAAAAATAGGCATATCAAAGTCTGCAAAGGAACAACAGCAGCCAGGTTATCAAGGCAGTATCCAGCACGCCGGAGGACCCTATGGATGTATATAGTATATATTTTTTCCTTTGGTTTTAATAAATTTACTTGGGTAATGTGTAAGGCTGGTCATCCTCTTTTTTATTTCTTTACAGTATTCCTTTGGGTGTCCCCTGGCCACAGCAAAGCCTGTGCTTCCCTGTGATCCACCAATTTCATGCCACTGGCATTGCTGTCGCATTACTGTTGAGTGCAGGAGAATTTGCTTTTGGAGGAAAATCTTCCCATTGACATAAAAATAACAAAAAAATGTCAGGGATTTTAACCATTCTGTAATCTATCCAAAATAAAAACAAAATTCTGACTTCTTACAGAGTTCTGGCTGTAAATACTGTAAGGTTAGAAAGACATTACAATGACCAGTTATAGCAATTGTGATCATTTCTAGGATGGCAGACAGCATAGTCATGTACAACATCCTTCATTATTTCAGTTGGAGCTGCTCTTTATTGCACAATGAGTTGGAAAATATGTATTTGAGTGTGGTCAAAATCTTACTTCTTCTATGGAGAGGGAAGAATGATTCGTACCACGCACAAAACCACAATTATTGTCAGTCAGATATTGTGCTGGGTAATGACACTCCAGCCATTCATTTGAGAATGGACAAATATCTCCCTACCCATTGTTCTAATGGAGACATCTGCCTGTGTAATAAATGAATCTGATATCTTTACATGAGAATTTTTTTTATCTTTGGTTACCTGAGTCTCCAACCAGAGCCTGGGAATTTTTGAACCAAACGATCCTTGGATCA
>BLSH010560098.1:272691-290536 GCA_018402905.1 Glandirana rugosa | reverse complement strand
CTACAACAGACCCACCGACGAGGGTAAGAACCCCCAATATTCGGACAACTGTTTTCCCACACGAGGAAAAACGTCAAGTGGTACATTACCGAAGGGATTCAGTTTAACCAAGACTTAGGGACGGGATAAGACCATAAACAAAGACAAAAGTTACTGTGTAAAGAGGTCAAGAAACACAGATCCCTTCCTAACAGTCGTTGGTGGAGACCAAACGTATTGACGAAGAGTCCCCAAGACAGGCCCCACGATTGTACCCTCGAAAGGGTTTGGGATTCTTTGGCAGCTGCCACAACCCAATTTCAGCGATTTGACTCCAGAAGCTGCAGCATCAGTTTGTTCACACCACCCATGTCCACCAGGAGGCCCACTGTTACCCTTTCTGTTTCAGACTGCCTGATCCTCAGCAGCTTCATCCTTCTACACAGGGAAAGAGGGGTAGGAGGAAAGCTCCCATGTTAGCACCCCGGACAGAACCCCTGAGAAGCAGTTATGCAAACCAGAGGTGGTTGCTGACAATCCTTCCCTAGACACAAAGAACTGGAGAAATGTGTCATTGAAAACAGAAACAAATACCAGAATAGGGCAGGGATTCAGAACCAATTTGACTTAGGGAAGCCATTACATGGTGAACTGCAAAAAGGAGCACACCCTTTTGTCAACAGGCTTATAACCCCCAAGAATGGGAGCAGCCACCCAGACAACATCTATGTAGCAAGTCAGCCCAATTAAAAACCGTGCCTGTGCAGACATGTTCCATGATCTCATTGTGCCCATTGCGGTGAGTTTGCCCTTTTGAATATGGCCATGTATTGTCCCATAGCACACAACACAGGTGCCCCAAAGGCACAAGGACTGCCACATTATTCCATGGTGCATGTTTGAACTGACTGCTCCATAGCTGCAGTGCCAGAGGTCCTATCTCCATCCCTCACAGCTGGCATGCCCCACAGGGCCAGTACCTCCCTATACTGTTGCCACAGGCTTGGAAGTACACAATTGTCAGAAATGTCTTACTGTTGCAGTAACATTAACAGTAAAAAAAAAAAACAGATGCAGCACTCACTTCAGGGAACATAGATCTCCAGGCAGGGATTTTGAATAAATGATGCTCTGGCTCGGAGTGTCCTCCGAGCACTTGAAAAAAACGGTGAAAAAGTATACTAAGAACCGGCAACTCGAACATCCGTGTTCAAAACTTTATTGGTTACATAGCGGTGAGATTAAAAGAGCAGCTTACATGTTTCACCAAATAGCCTTAATCATAGCATAACACATACTGAACAAGCTTACCATTTATACAACCCCACCCATTAACAAACAGGTGTAGATCATAAAACTATTAAAATCAAATTGAAAAAACAAGGGGTTTGCGAGTCTGGGCAGCAACAAGCAAGATGGTATAGCATGTCAAATGGATCACATTACAGAGAAAATGGCTTGCAAAAAATGTACACATTGGAAAGAAAACATTCAAAAATATATCCAAGAGTAATTCAAATTGTGTACAATATATGTGATATAAATAATATAACAGAATAAGGTCCAGAGGATACTGGGATGATATCACTAGGAGTGGCACAAGGCAGAATCATATCTAAAGTATCTTTTCTATTCTTTAGATATGATTCTGCCTTTTGTCAGTGACATTATCCCAGGATCTGCTTCTGTTATATTATTTATATCACATATATTGTACACAATTTGAATTATTTTTTTGAACACGGTTGTTCGAGTTGCTGTCTCTTCGTATGCTTTTTCACAGTAACGTTAGCAGTACCTTCACTGGAAACACCCAAACGTAATCCTTTGGAGAGGTGGCCACATCATTTTAGCCATATAATAATAGAAGATATCATACCTTCTGTCTATGAATATATTTTTTAGAAGGCTTTAGAAGCATATAGTATTGGTATTAACTCAGGGCTCAACATTTCTAGTCCTGAGCTGTTAGCCAGGCCTTAAGAGTTACTAGCCACCAGTTCCCCCACCTAACCCCTCCCCTGCTCCCCCCCTAATTCTACCCCTAAACACGCCTTTGTAAATGATCTCATGAAATGACACTGTTAAATGTTTTATGCAGAATTAAGTTACAAACATAAATATTAACAACAACTTTAACAATATTAACATTAAGCATATTTCATTGATCTGACTATTATAAATAAAATAAGGATAAAATATGATTGGCTACTATAGGCACTGTACACATCATTACTGCCTTATGTACTGTAAATATTTTAATGCTATATTAAATATAGCATTAAAAAATGTAAATCAATGAATGACACTTCCACTGATCTAGAATGCAGAGGGATTTACAGCGGAGAACAGCTCTGGACAGGAGAGCGGGAGCTGCCAAAGTTAATTTTTCCTATTAAAAAACTGGTGATTGGCTGGTAGGCGAGCTGAACAACCAATCACCAGCTTGTTAATAGGAGAAGTAAACTTTTGCAGCTCCCGCCCCCACCTCATCTAGTTCTTTTCCGACTTCCGCTGTATGCATGCCAATGATAGGGGGCGGAGGCTGGGAGAAGAATCAGGTGCCCGCCGGTGGCACTCGCCCCCCCCCCCCCTCCGATGCGGCTCTACACTCACCCTCAGCTTATTTCCACTCGCCTAATGTGAGCAGGCGAGTGGAAATTTTGAGGGCTGTATTAACTGATGGTAAGACAAGAAGATCCCAGACTACAGTGATTAGTTTTCATACACAAAACAAAAAATTTAATGTAAGAAAAGGTGCATCTAACTGTGCAATTCACTGTACCAGCACATACCTACTATTTACCGGGCAAATTAATAAGATATAAAAGGCAACCTACTATGACAGAAATATGTAGGTAGCCATTGCTGACTTCTGAAATGCTAGTTGTCTACTTGGTACCTAGCTTCAAGCCAAACAACGAATGTTGGCTGAACTGTCACTGCATCCTATGAGATAAAGTCACTCTTCAGCAGTGCCATCAGCCATGGATGCTGCAGCTGCCTGATTCTGAATACAATAAAGATTCCTCCATACACACTGTTAGCGTGGATTGGGGAATCAATTGATTTCTTCTTGCAGGCTGAAATTCAAATCATCTATGCCTGCCTTAATACCTAGTACACACAATGAGAATATCAGATGAATGACCATCCATTTTTTTTTTGCTTGCTAATCTTAAATCGAAAACAAATAGGTTACTAAAGTTACGAAAAATTCTCGTAATACAGAATATAACTTCAGAAGTGATGTAATGTATTGCATTGCATTGTAATGTATTCTTTGTTTCTGGGCATGCGTGATCTTGTCACACAATTTTTTGTACAGATACTTTACTAATTATGAAAATCGTTCGTTCTGTTAAATTTAAAAAAAAATTGTGCTTGTCCCTTCAGATATTTTCGCATGAATTGTCGTGATCGGCTCTGAAAGCTGTGTATAAATGATCCGATTATTGGACGATTGCTCTAAATGCGTTTTTTTCCTCCAATATTCTCATTGTGTACGGGCCTTAAGTCTGCAGGGCCACTTTAGGCCCAAGTGCATCCATAACCATCATTAAGGAACAACTCAAAAACCTAAATTTTTATTTTCCCATGCAGTGTGGATGTGCCCGTATTGCATGGGTTTCCTGCTCATTTTCATATAGGGAACTGCAGAGCGCAGATATACTTACCAAATCCATTGACCCTTAGAGCGCAAGACTGGTTCCTGCCTCTCCTGCCGCCCTGTACGATAGCGGTCTGGATTTAAGGACAACAGGAACACTTTTGATGCATACCCAGACAAAATGAGCAGTTAACCCATGCAGTGCGGTCCCACAGAATGGGAAAAAAACATTCTTTCATGGAGTACTGCTTTAAGTGAGGGTCCGTCTTTGTAAATATCCGAGGAGCATTTCTACCCTAGGGGATGTATGTATCAGGCTTCTCAAGAAAGTTGCTAAATGATTTTGTTATATGTGTATGCACTATGGCCTGTGAGGGGTTCCTGAATTTTCAGGTGTGAAGGAAGGATCACCTTCAGTTATGGATAAAAAAAAAATCATACCAATTTTTTATCTTTCATTTTGCAGTATCCATTATCAGAGTCAAGCTGGCTCTTAGCTTCTCTAGGACACCAAAGGGACCTTCTATTGCAGTGGTCAGTTGTTAAAAACCATCATTATTAACAAAACTGCAGACCAAATGCATTTAGACCAACACATGGCACCCAACCCATATCTGAAGTACCAAACCAGCATAAACATTGTATTTGGAGTATATCTATGACATACCTGCATGTAATGTTTAGTGTACTGTTTGAAGGTATTACCACATTACTCTCCTTAATACTTAAAGTTGGAAAATCTGCAAAGAATAAATAAGCAACAGGGTGTAAGAGAAAAGTGAGTGAAACATCCACATGATACATTCTTTGCTGTGCACCTTCACCAGTCAGCTTATCATAACAGGAAGGTGGTGCAGATGGTCCTGGGAGAAATGCAAAGCAAATCATTTCTTAGCCTTGGGTGGAGTTCCTGTTATTCTGCCTGGCTAGCTCCAATGTCCCTTATAACGGATGTGGGACATTGGAATTAATGAGTCCTCATCTGACAATATTACTTGGTTTGGTCCAATGCTAAAATACTTTTGATATAAGAAGTGGGCCGCTAAATACCAGACAGACAAAATGGAGCTGGCCTTATATTGTCACTGAGGTAGCATGTGACCTCTGTCCTTCTCCCACTGTGTCGTCCCAACACCCTTCCTATGTCCTTTACCAAAAGTGACGTACCTTCTCATCTCCTTTCCCGTAATGTTGCATAACGCACCAGAAGATTACTAATACTTAATGTAGACAGTACTACTAATATAGGTGTAAAAAAATAAATAAATAATATATATATATGACAGTTCTACAAAAATATTTCTGAACTTTTTTTTAACTCTTTGTATTAAGAACTTCAAAAACAAAGGACATCACGTTTCTACACAGTCACCTTCCTTTGCAATGCATTTTTCCCAGAGGCATACCAACTTTTTAATGCCACCAGAAAAACGTCTCCCACCTTAGCCATTTCCAATGGAAATATAAAAGTGTGGAAACTTTTTGAAGACTATATATATATAATGCTAGCTTGAAGTTGGGAAGTTGGTGGCACACACACACACACACATATATATATATATACATATATATAAATAAATCTTACATATAAGTATAGTTTACATATATATTACAAATTAAATACATTGGTAATTAGTAATATAAAGTGAAAAGGATCTACACTGGTTATCCCCACTCCATATGTCATTCTTAGTGTATGTATGGATTATAACATATTAGAAGTTTAAGAAAAATACATAAGTTTATGAAAAATGTTTCTTATGCTGCAAATAAAATAAAATATGATCAGGTGATGCTCGGTTTATCATGGTGGGTTGGGGAGCAGTCCTATTTGCATTCATAATAACTGTCTCTTATTTCCAAATAAAACTATTTTAGTCCAGGGGAAATTTGTTGGGATTTTGAACACTGATCAATTATAAAATAAATTCTCTGCTATGAGGAGGTTGTAATCCATTTATACTGTTTTTAAAAAAAGTCATTTTATGAGTTGTGATTTTTAAATATTTTAGAATCTTATTTAGTAAATACGCTTGGAGGATGCCATCCACTTAGATGGAACAATGACCATATCTAGGTGCATAGCTCAGCAGAAAAGTCTCCCTACAATTCTAACATTTAGGAATTATTCTCCTAAAATTCTGGAACTATTTATCTTGCTAGTTAGGAATGTTATACTGATTTTTACTACTAAAAAAAATGAGATTCTTAAAAAAAATCTAGATGAAATAGCATTGAAATGACAATACACTAGTAAATGAAGGCTAGTAATATAAAGCAGCTAATATACACAGTATATATGTCTATAGATATATAGTTATGTAAAATATACTTTTACACAAACCATCCTAAAGCAGGACACACCACTTGTTCTTTTCACACATTCACATTGTCATATTTAACAAAATAATAATTAATAATACTTTCATTGATTGATCTCTCACCTGATGCCATCAGAGATCCGAGCAGACAGCAGTGCAGAATCACCATCAGCACCATCTCAATCCTCATATTGTCCATTGTAGACAGATTACATCCCAGTTCAGGAGCTCTCATGGACTGGAGACAACAGCAATGACAATATAGTAGTATCTCGCTCCCCAGTAGTGGAGGTGATGGTCAGCTCCTGTGCCCAGTGATAGTTGAGCTCGTTCTCCTCGGTGCCGCTCCCAGTGGTGGAGACGATCATACAACAAACACGGAGTGTCTCCCCGCCCGGCTATGAAGCTGCATCGCTATGTGCGAGTCTAGCAGACAGGCTGATCTACACCCTGAACTTATCTGCCCCGCCCACACAGGGAGGCCCCGCCCCCTTTAAAGAAAGTGGAAGCTTCCCCCTGAGCTCCATTGCCTATGCAGCCTCTCTACACTATAGATCAGCGATACTCTATAACTCTCTCTTCTCTTTTATTATAACCATGGGGGAGATTTACTGAAACTGGTGCACACAGAATCTGGAGTAGCTGTGCATATTAACCAATCAGCTTCTAGCTTTTATAGTTAAAGTTTCATTGAAGAAGCTGAAGTTAGCAGCTGATTGGTTTGCTAATTACAAAGCTGCACCGGGTTCTGTGTGCATCAGTTTAGTAAATCTCCCCCACTGATTATTTAAAATCATGTTATTGTGTGTGATTGTGGTCATTTTTGTACCATGTCAATAAGAGGGCATTACTAGGATTCATGGGGCCCCATAGCAAGATTCTCATGCCCCATCCCCACCTATGTATAGTAGCTGTCAGCATCAATTGTGAAAATACATGTCATTGATCTTAAAATAAAGTACAGGTAACTCAATCTGTCAGTGTACAAGTAGGGAGGGAGCAGTGCTTTGGATGAAGGTATAGCTGTATTAGCAATGATAATGATAACTTTAACCACTTGCTTACTGGGCACTTTTACCCCATTCCTGCCCAGGCCAATTTTCAGCTTTCAGCGCTCTCAGCCTTTGAATGACAGTTGTGCAGTCATGCTACATTGCACCCAAATTACATTTTTATCATTCACACAAATAGAGCTGTCTTTTGGTGGTATTTAATCACCACTGGGTTTTTTATTTTTTGTTAAAAAAAAAACTGTACATTTTGAAAAAAAAGTTTTCATAGTTTGTTATAAAATTTTGCAAACAGGTAATTTTTCTCCTTCATTGGGGTGCGCTGATGAGGCGGCACTGATGATCACTGATAGGCTGCACTGATGGGCACTGATAGGTAGCACTGGTGGGCACTTATCAGGAGGCACGGATGAGGCTGCACTGATAGATGGCACTGATGGGTGCTCATAGGCAGAACTGATGGGTACTGATAGATGGCACTGATGGGTACTGATAATTGGCACTGATGGGCATTGATGGGTACTGATAGGTGGCACTGATGGGTACTGATAATTGGTACTGATGGGCACTGAGAGGTGGCCCTGGTGGGTACTGATAGGTGGCACTAAAGGGCACTGATAGGCGGCACTAAAGGGCATTGATAGATGACAGTGATGGGCCCTGATGGATACTGATAGGTGGCACTAAATGGCACTGATAGGCGGCACTGAAGGGCACTGATAGGCGGCACTGAAGGGCACTGATAGGTGGCCCTGATGAGGACTGGTAGGTGGCACTGACAGGCAGCACTAATAGGTGGCACTGATGATGAGGCACTAATTGGCAGAACTGATGGGCACTGATAGGTGGCACTGGTAGATGGCACTGGTGGGCACTGCTTAGCAGTACCAATGGGCACTGGTAGGTGGCACTGTTGGGTACTGGTAGGTGGCACTGGTGGGCACCGCTTAGCAGTACTGATGGGCACCAGTAGGTGACACTGGTGGGTACTGCTTAGCAGCAGTGGCTGTCGTTGTGTGGGACCAATGTCCCTTTACCATGAGCCGGTAACCAGCTTGTTTTTTTCTCCTTGCGCTGTCAGCATGAGGGGAAACAAAAAGCCATTTACCGGCTTCTGCTTACATCATGTGATCAGCGGTCATTAGCCCTTTACTCCGATCTGTGATCAGCCGGGTCCCAAGGACTCGATGATCGCAGAGCACGAGCACAGGAGGACATCCACGTACGCCTTCCTGGCAATTTAAGCCCACGCTGTAACCGTCTTCCAGCTATAACGTGGGCTTCAAGTGGGTAAAGAGGAGCTCCCATCTCCTGTGTAAAAATTAGCTACAAAAACTGTAGCTGCTGGCTTTTAATAAACAGCCACTCACCTGTCCCACGGTCCAGCGATGTTCTCACCTCAGTCGTTTTCGCCTCTCGTCTTCTGTCTTCAGTGCTGGCATCTTAACTATGGGCATGTGGCTGTAACACCTGGGTGCCCACTGCGTATTCACAAGCTGCGCAATCATCTGGGACCTGTGGCGTGTCCCAGAAGACTTCAGGGAGGGAGAGGGGAAGAGAACTTCTGCTTCCGATCACCTAGGCAATCAGAGCGGAAATGGGAGCTGGTACCTCTCAAAATTGGGTACCCGCTCCCCCCCTCCACCCTCCCCAAAAGTGTCTGAAAGAGAAGTGGGGGAGGAAGCCTTAAAGCAGAACTTCCCCTTTTGGGTGGAGCTCTGCTTTAGGTGCCATGCACACTGAACGTTTTTTACAGCAGCTGTTCTTGGCTTCAAACCTTTTTCCTACAGTCAATAAACGCCTCATCATGTTATCCATGTGTCCATGCACACAGAGGCTGTTATCAACTGCTTTGGGCTGGGGCGTTTTCTGGCTGGAATAAAACCCAAAACGAATGGGTTTGATGAGGAGTCTTTCAGCTGTAAATGCCAAACAACTTGGCTATTCTGCATTTTTGAGCCATAATCTTTTGTGGGAGTATAGTTTTGCTAAAAACGCTAAAAAATCGCTAATGCAAAAACGCTACAAAATGCAGCATTCTACAGCTAAAGCTACTGGCGGTTTTATAACGTCCAGTGTGCATGAGGCCTAAAAGTGGCATTTCTATGGTTGTAAAGGCTTACTTATTTTTTTTTTAAATAACAAAACATGGTCTACTTGCCTGCTCTGTGTAATGATATTGCACAGAGGGGACCTGAACCCCCTCTTTTACCGTGCTTGTTTTCTCCACTCTGTCTCTTCTGCAAGCTGCTTGCTATGGGGGAGCACATGCGGGTGCGCTCCAGGGCAGGGCTGTGTGCACCCATAGACACACACAGTGCATCTCGGATCTGCTTCCTCCTCACAGGACTTAAAGCGGTTCTATCCCCAAAACTGACATTTTTACCTACAATTAAGCCTATAATATGGCTTACCTGTAGGTAAAATGAATATCTCCTAAACCTGCACGGTTTAGGAGATATTCCCCCTGCATGCAGCTGCTGACGTCAGCAGTGCATGCGATCTGAAGGTCCGGCAGATCTTGCCGGAAATTCAGAGCTCCTCACCGGCATGAAGAACTCCTGCACGCATGCAGCAAACACGGAAGGGAAGATGTCAGCTCCCTCAGCGCTGACCGAGTCAGGCTGCAGAGGCCTCGTTCTAAGGTAAGTATTTATAATATAATTTATAATATAATTTATAATGTGCTAGTATGTGATGCATGGTAGTACATTATGCTATATTCCGGGCGGGGGGGGGGAGTTTGCAGGTTTACTACCTCCTTAATGGACAGCAGCAGGAGCCAGTTGCTACCCCTGTTGCCTCTGTGCCCTGTGGGAGAGAGCAGCGCTGCTGCAGACGGGTACATCGCTGGATTGAGATAGGACTCAGGTAGGTATAAGGTGGGTGAGGGGGCAATACAATTGCTGTGACTTTTTTACCTTAATACAGGGAAAGCATTAAAGGAGAAGTACAACCAAAGCTCTTTTTGGCTGTACTTCTCCTGTGGATCACAGGAATGCAGTTCGTTTTGCACTCCTGTGAACCGTTTTCAGCAGAGAGCGGGCTCAAGTCACAGAGCGGGTCCAGGCTCGGGCAAGATCGTGACAATGGAGTTAGGATCCGCCCACATGAGAGCCTGAGCCGGCCTCCACAGCCCAGCGCTCCAGTGAGAGAGGAGGGGGCAGAGCAGAGAGCTGCTGACTGAGAACCAAGCGATCGGCGGTGTTCGATTGCTCGGTTCTCAGTGTTAGAGGCGCCGGGGGATACTAAAGTCTCATTTTTTATTTGATAAAAATTACAAACATGTTATACTTACCTCCTCTGTGCATTTGGTTTTGCACAGAGCAGCGCAGACCAGCCCCTCCTTCCTGTTGAGTGCCCCCACAGCAAGCAGTTTGCTATGGGGCACCCAAGCCGAGTCCCAGCTCCCTGTATCCATTCAGGGCTGCTGCACACAGAAGGCCTTTTATCTTAATGCATAGAATACATTAAGATAAAAAAAGTCTGCTTTAATGACTTTAAAAAAAACAAACAAGAAAAAACATTCATCTCTTTTAAGATAAAAATATCTTATCTTCACAACCACTTTAAACCCAAAACCAAATATGTAATATATTGCAGCTTACCAATCATGATATGTGCTGGCTGCATGAGGTTTCTTTTTCCCTCTGCTTCCCCCTGATGATCTGGTAAGTAACCCAGCTTCTGTATCAGCGTACCCCCACTCTGGATGGATGAGCACAGGGGAACCTTTGGACAGCAACATTGTCAATCCGGGGGGGGAGAGGAGTGCTAGATGTACTAGCAGATCTAAATACATTAACAAATTGAAGCCAAACTCCAGCTCACACTTAATAAGCAGTTACAGCAACAGTTGTTTTTTTTTGGAATAACATTTTTAAATAAATGAATAAAGGCTGATCATTGTAGGCACCCTGTTGGTTTGTCACATCCATATCACTGCTACATCTGCAGAAGAGCTTGTGCTGTTGAAAAACAACAGACTTATAGGTTGGATCACCAGGAAACATTTTAAGAAAGCCTAAAAACACAACTAATGCAGCCATCACAATTGGTAAGCTGCAATCAAATAAATGTTTATTTTTGAGTTTAAAGTGGTAGTAATGCCTAAATCTAACTAATCTTAGAAATGTTCCCTTCCCCCAGGGTGGATTTGATTTAAATCACTAGTAAAAAAAAAGTAGTATCACTAGTTAAAATGCTTTATTTAAATCATAATTTTTAAGAGCAACTGTCACCTCTGTCCAAACGGGGGGGTTGTTCGGCCCATCTCTAATCCTCAGTAAAGATGGTAAGTTCAACAACAAAGGGCAACAAAATTAATAATGAGGGTGGAGGACTTTAACCACTTCCTTACTGGGCACTTAAACCCCCCTCCTGCCCAGACCAATTTTCGGCTTTCAGCGCTGTCGCATTTTGAATGACAATTGCGCGGTCGTGCGGCGTTGTACCCAAACAAAATTTGCGTCCTTTTTTTCCCCACAAATAGAGCTTTCTTTTGGTGGTATTTGATCCCCTCTGCGTCATTTCTTATCGCCGCTATAAACAATAAGCGACAATTTTGCAAAAAAGAACAATATTTTTTACTTTTTGCTAAAATACAAATCCATAAAAAAAATATATATTCATCAGTTTAGGCCGACATATATTCTTCTACATATTTTTGGTAAAAAAAATCGCAATCGGCGTATATTGATTGGTTTGCGCAAAAGTTATCGCGTCTACAAACTATGGGAATTGATTTATGGCTTTTTTATTATTTTTTACTAGTAATGGCGGCGATCTGCGATTTTTCTCAGGACTGCGATATTGTATCGGAAATGTCGGACATTTTTTACACATTTTTGGGACCAATGACATTTATACAGCGATCAGAAATTTCAATGTCCACTGATTACTGTATAAATGTCATTGGCAGTGAAGGGGTTAACCTGGGGGGGGCACACTGGGTGTGTTCTAACTGTGGGGGGGCGGGGCTGGCTGGGACATAACAGATCTAACTGATCCCAGTGACAGGGATCAGTAGATCTGCTATGTCCCCTGTCACAGAACGGAGAACCGCCGTGTTTACATCGGTGGTTCCCCATTCTAATGCTCTGTCAGGCGATCGTGGGTCTCGAGTGGACATCGAGTCCGCCCGACCCACGGGCACGCCCGCGCAGGGGGGCGCGCCGGGAGCGTGCACAGGGGACGTCGTCCCGGCATTTCAGATCCACACTGGAGCCGTACTTCGGCAATAGCGCGGATCTGTAGGGGTTAACTATGAGGATCCATTACATAGATTACAGTTATACACTCTGGAGAAGACAAAGTTTTACAAAGTAAAAATATATCAAAGGTGACTCCAACTGTAATAAACTATTTACTATAAAATCCCTGAAGAGGACACACATGCACAATTTGAGGTTAGAAGAAAGAAGGGTTAACCCTAGATTGCGGAAAGGGTTCTTTAGGCTCAGTATTTACTTTGGACACATAAAGTCGCATGACAAGTCACAGGCCATTAATTTCATTAGAACTTGTTCAAATCAGCGCGACCTAAAGTCCCGGTGAATTTGAAAAGGTGCCTGCACTACTTTCATGCAACTGTGATCCACGGAGTGTAAAATCGGATCAAAGTTACATAAAAGTCGCACTTTAAAAAATAGTGAGGACAGAGCCTAACTGTTAGAGCAGCAAAAATGTTGAACGACCTCCCCCAGGAAGAGGTGGTAGCTGAGATTGTCAACAACTTCAAAAAACATTTAGATGCCTTCCTCAGGAAGCCGAATATACAGGGCTATAAGTACTGTTAGAAAATAAAAAAACAACACACGCATACACACACATAGGTTGAACCTGTAGGGACCGGTGTCTTTTTTGCAACCTTATAAACTATGGAACTAGTGTGACGATCCACAAAAACACAAGTGTCCTGCTGAACTGGGTGATCTTCCTGTAAAGTTGCAATATCAAATGAAAAAAGATTAATTTTGGCAAAATCTGCTATTTCTATCCAAACAGTTGTTGCTCTTTGGTCAATCCTTATATATGCCTGATAAATACACAAATAAGCACAATTCATAATAACAGAAAACATTATGGAATTGTATACTATTTAGATAAAAAGAGCTACTATAAAGATCCCATTATGTACAGAGAAGAATGTTATGTAACATTGTGGCCAATAGGGGGCCTTAAATTCCTTCAGAAAGGTACAAGGTTTGAAGAAATTTTATACTCAAAGTAATATGAAGGCTATCATTGCTGACCTCCTTGAAAAAATCCTATCTGTCTGGCTGTTTACTTTCTTTTTTTTTCAACTTTTAAATGTTTAATAAGTTATGGCTGTTTACTTTCTAAGACACTGACCTGGAACAAGCATACTTTTAAAGCGGACCTTCTATGCCAAACAGAAGGTCCACTTTTTGAGGTCCCAAGTCTCCCCAACTTGATTGGCAATAAAAAGCCATTGATAAACAAACAGATCGCCGAGAAAAAAAATACCACAGCCCTGGCCTCTAATACTTCCAGGAGGAATGGCTGATGTCATCATGCTGCCGATTGCGATAACTGGATAACTAAAATTCTTCGAGAATGCACCCTTGCAACGGGTTGGGGTGTTTTCTTGTGAGCTTACAAGCTCCAAGCTCTATAGGAATGTATATTGGCATCACCTGTTTCTATGGAGGCAGCTTTCCTTTTGCATTGAAGTCTCCTTTAGGTCCCTTTCACACTTGTGCGACTTGGAACTGCAAAGTCGCCTGATAAGCCGTACCCCATGATTTTCAATGAGTACCATTCATATCTGTGCGACTTCAAGTTGCACCGACTTCAAGGTAGTCCCTGTACTACTTTGGTCTGACTTTCATGCGAGTTGAGGTCCATAGACCTCAAGTTTACACAGGCATACCTTGAAATCGTGACAAAATCGGGCGACTTTCCATTCGCGGCTGTGTGAAAGGAGCTTTAAGCAAAGTCAGAGAGATGTCAAAGCCATTAATCTGCATGCCTGATCCATTGCAATGATTTAGAAGAAGGTACTGAAGCCACTGGATCGTCATGCCAGAAAACTAGCATTTTCTAAAGAACAGGTCATAAATAGCAGACTTTATACTTCCCCTTTTTCCTGTAAAAAAAGTATCTATACAAAGGGACAGATGTTTAGTATTATGTTGAAGAATGCCCTATTCTCTTTGTACAAGCAGACACAATGGGTTCATGTTGTTTACAAGGTAGAGTTCACATTCATACTAAAGTACTGCTGTAGGGCATGGTAAAATGCAGTCATTACTTCAGTGCACTGCATGCCCTTTGGTGTATTGCAGTGCCAATCATTTTGGCAGAATTGATACATCTCCCCCGATGTGGATCATGGTGTGCTGTGCAACAAAAAAATACAGTAACATTTTTGTATCTTGAGATGCATAAAAGGTCATTCATTTTTAATAGGCTGCATAATAATGCATAATGCAATGTGACTCAATGCATGAAAAAACAAAAATTACAAACTTTTCCCAGCACACTTACCAGCTAGCCAGCAAAAAAATGAAAAAAACAAATTACACCGTGGGACAATTTGCATTAAAAATTATTTTAGTTGCGCACATTTTTGTTTCAAAAGACATGCATTGCGGTGTAGTTTTGGTTGAGCCCTAAACTTTAGGTTTATGCACACAAATGTTTAACAACCTATTTTGAAGTATGTGAGAAGAACTTTTAAAACTTAATAAAAATGATGTATATTTTATAAGTTATTGTACAATATATAATGAATTGTTTCTTACTCAAAATCAATTAATCAGAAAACATCTCATTGTGTCTAATAAAAAAATAAATGTGTTAAGTTAAATTTTAACTAACCTATGTTAAAATTGTTATGTAAAAGTAAGTGTACTAAGTCTACTAATTATGATGGTAAGATTTGAGAAATGCATGATATAAATACTCTATGTCATCAATGCTCCAAGAATGAGATCTCCCAGCCATAACTCAACTCTTTTTTGTGTTCCTCTGGTTGTTTTCTCTGTACTATAAAATAAATCTAAAAAGTCCAGCTGGGGAGTGGGACTCTCTCATAAGGACCACAGCAAGTGTACAGACCCAGGAATGTATGCAGATGTTTTATAGCTGGATTTATGCAACTGTCAGTTTTATATTGCCCAAGCAATTATAATTATAACTTATTAAATAAATTAATTACAATGAAAAATAATAAAAAAAAGTATGCTAATGTAAAGCTGAACTTCACTGCTAACTACATAGTTTAAGCACAATTCTAGACAATTTATAATTCTGGTAAACTCGTTCTTGATATTCACTATATTTGAAAGATTTTTTCTTGCAATGAATAGAGCAAACAACTTGTAATCTAAACAACTACATTTTTAAAGGTTATTATTTGCAAGTTTACCATTTTTTAACTTAATTTAACTGAATATTTTAGCATGTTTTTATTGTCAAATATTGGTAATTGGAAGGATGTTTCTATTGTTTTATTATTTATTAAAAAAAACATTTTACACATTTATTATTATTAAAAAAATATGCTTTCACAATTAACTTTTTGTGAAAAAACGGTTAAGATCTATTTATGAATTAGTGCTTGCCTACATACAAGCTACATCCTAGAGTTTACACAATGATTACGGCTGTGTTTGCACACGTGAATGCGCTTGTGCATATGCTAGTATGTATACTTACTGTATACCGCAGGAGACGCTTCTTTCATTGGATGTATTTTAGGAAATAGTACATATGTTACTAGTAGAATCCTCCCTTTTAAATCTACTATTTTCCCATAAATGATTGGTCAGAAATTACTCATAATGAGCATTCCATGTCAATGGGTTTCTGTAAGCTCTTGTAAGAAAAGCTGAGCATATATTGCTAAACCTGATTGCTTAACCTGAATATTGAAAGATTGCATCTACTGTATATCAACATTTCAATAAAGTTTGTTTGGAAAACAAAAGTGAACAGTGTGATGCACTGCAACTGGCACATTGGCACAGCTGTCATCCCACTATACACCCCATTAGATTTATGAATGGATTTGTGTTTGTTAGCAAATCCATTCATAGTTCTGATCTCTGAAGAGAAAACAGTAGTGAATCACCTTTGTCCTCACTTTCTACATTCATATGAATGGCTTTGTTTACTTTTATATATAAAATGAATGGGTCTGAAGATATTTAAAGCCATTCATCTCCAGGGGCTGCTGTTAGAGCAGGGCAGTGATGGGGACGGTGCTGTTGGCTTGCTACTATAATTGCACTGACAGATCAGGACTTTGAAGGGTTTACTTACCTGCCCCCTACCTGCAATTTCTGCTGCCATTGTGGGGAAGAAGTTGTCAGGGGGTGCAAGATTGTCAGCTGTGTGTATAGGAATATAGGAGCACTGCTCTAGCAGGACAATGAAATGGGAGGGGGTTGGGGACTTTAAATGAGGCACAAGTGGGTAGATCAAGTGTCTCCATCCCTATTAATCAATTTGAGAAGCGAGGAAAAATTAGTGGGACTTTATATGAGGAAAGCGCCCGACTGCGTACCAGGAGCATGGAGTGACTAGAAGATATATATGCAATCATTTGGAGGACATGTATTCATAACCTATCCACAGCCACATTACAATCATTTAGGAAGCATATAATCATAACATATCCACATTACTCTTCAGATAGAATTTTTATTTACAAGATATTGCCACATAATGACCATGTAATAGTACAATACCATAAAAATGATTTACAAAGTGTTGCCACATAATGACAAATGTGGTGATACGATACCATGAGAATGACATGGTGCATTGCAATATATCTCCATATAGACACCCAACCTCCCAATTGGCATGCTCATACAATATATTATAAAATAAAATAAAACAATACACAGGTACAGGCCCATCAATCAAAATAAATAAATTTGTAAAATGTTTAAAAAGGTACTAGCATCTGAATAGCTCTAGTAATGGCATCTCTATAGCTCGACGCGTTTCATGGATGTTGTTATCCAATCTTCAGGAGCAGATGCAATACGATTCATCTATAAAGAGGAAGAATTGATGCATCTTGAGTGGGTGTGAAGTGAGAGACATTGCACATGAGCAGGCATACTGATACACTAGGGACAATAAATGATAGTTCACTGATACTCACAGGCGAACGAATTGTCCAGGAGGGGAATGTGGGTGACCAGACGCTGACCGGGGGGGAGAAGGTAGTCAGCCCCGGGAGCTGAGGCGGCATAAGCCCCATGAGGTTAAATGGGAGTCAACTGGGACCAAGTATCCTTATATGAGAGACTTCAGTGTGAGGGAGAAAATCAGGGACTCGTGACCTAAAAGTGCAACATAGGGATAATGTAGTGTATTAGAAATAACTATATCACAACATACAGTGTCATATAGTGGTACGTATTAATATAAAAATAAAAAATGAAAAATGTTTACGGTGGTAGTGCTGGGGTGCCTGGGAATCTATTATAAATGCCTTACTAAACTAAAATAGAAGGTGTACTAGTGTGTAAAAATTAAAATAGAATAAATACTTAGTGCTAAGGTATATATAAAGGGAACAATCATCAGGACAAAAAAGTGTAAATGCTAGTGGAATAGAATACCTTTCACAAGAGTTTCACTGCAGTACTGCGGCCGCGACTCACAGGTAGAACCGCAGAAGGTGCTCCCATAAATCGCGGCACGACCCGCCGATAAGGACAGGACCGCCCGCGAAGAGGGAGGTAAAAAGGCGGACACACTGCAACCGCCGGTGGGCACAACCAGACCCTCAGGTGTGAAAAAGGTTGACCTGGACGAATGAGAGGACCCTCCGTGTGGTCAAAGGTACATGTGAGTGGAACCGAATAGGGAACACTTTCCATAAGATAAGGTGATCGTAAATGTGAAAAAACAGGACTACTAACAAGGGAAATATATAT
>BLSH010560098.1:259757-270983 GCA_018402905.1 Glandirana rugosa | reverse complement strand
TTTCACTGCAGTACTGCGGCCGCGACTCACAGGTAGAACCGCAGAAGGTGCTCCCATAAATCGCGGCACGACCCGCCGATAAGGACAGGACCGCCCGCGAAGAGGGAGGTAAAAAGGCGGACACACTGCAACCGCCGGTGGGCACAACCAGACCCTCAGGTGTGAAAAAGGTTGACCTGGACGAATGAGAGGACCCTCCGTGTGGTCAAAGGTACATGTGAGTGGAACCGAATAGGGAACACTTTCCATAAGATAAGGTGATCGTAAATGTGAAAAAACAGGACTACTAACAAGGGAAATATATATGAAATCGTGATTCATAAATAAGATAAACCAACACGGGTGGCCGCCAACGTCACACAGGCGGCAAAATGGAGGGAGAAGCGCCCGCCAGGACAGGACTAGCCGCCCAGCACGGCGCTAAATACCCTCGTGGAAGACGCTGAGAAGGACACTCAGCGCCGGCGTCATGACGTCACTTTGATCAGCCCGGCGAACGGCACTGGAGGTGTGACGTCGATCCACATTTGTGCGTCCCCCCGATCCTCCAAGATGCCGTAGCAAGGAAGGAAGGGGAGGGCCACCAATGCAGATCGCAGCTCCCGGGGCTGAACACCCCCCCGGGACCAGAACAACTGTCCCCAGATGCCCACTACCAGGCATGGGAAGTTAGCCATAAACATGTGTGACCTAATATAGAAATATATAACCTAGATCCTGCTAACAAGCAACGTCTCACACGGACACCAACCCAAATATATACAAAAAAGAAGGGGCAGTACCAAAACAGGTATAAACAAAATATACGGAACGCAATCCTCCATCCCTGAATTATTAGACAATGAAATGGGAGGGGGTTGGGGACTTTAAATGAGGCACAAGTGGGTAGATCAAGTGTCTCCATCCCTATTAATCAATTTGAGAAGCGAGGAAAAATTAGTGGGACTTTATATGAGGAAAGCGCCCGACTGCGTACCAGGAGCATGGAGTGACTAGAAGATATATATGCTCTAGCAGGATGGAGGAACTGGAGGGAGAGTGAGACCTCAGCCCTGCCTCCTCCTGGATCTCGCCCCCTCTCCTTCCCATTTCTAACACTTAGCTGTGTGGGTTGTGTTCTCTCTCCCCCTCCTCCTTACTGCCAGTGCAGCGCTTCTGAATAGTGCTGCTGGCTTGTTAACACAGGAGCACTGCACTGGCAGGAAGGAGAAGGAGCGAGAGAGAGAACACAGCCCGCACCTCCTCCTGACTTTCTCCTCGCCACTTCCAGCGCTGGGCCCTCAAACGTAGTGTTCCTGACAGCCTTGTAGCAGATGGAACTCGACACAGAGCACCGACATCCCTACAATAAACCTCTGCGCCCCCTTGTCCCAACCCTGGCTTCAGCCAGCTCATCAACAAAAGTTAAATTGACAACGGTTGACTTCTGTTGAGTGGGAACGGCCACTGATTGATCAAATTTCGGCAAATCCCTGCTAAACTGGATGAATTTCGATCTATCTATGTAGTTAAGTGATGCGCAAACTGTTGGCGCTATATAAATCCTGTATAATAATAATAATAGATACCTGAAAGCTGAAAGTGTATTAAAGGCCAGATTGCCAGGTGAAAATAAAGGGAAAAAAGCCATAAGAAAAGAAAGCAAATGCAGCAACCACATTTATGGATTGGTAAGCTGCAATATATTACATTTTTTGTTTTGGGCTTATTACTGCTTGAACACCAGGCAGAAAACATTTCATGTAAATGTATTTATTAATAGCCACATAGGATATACATGTATTTTGTGCTCATTAAATGCTTTTGCAAACCTAGATGTTACCATCTAAAAGTATCAGTGACATCATCATTGTGCTGCAGCACATAGCCTTTGCTAGTAATGGCGAACCTTGGCACCCCAAATGTTTTGGAACTACATTTCCCCTGATGCTCAACTACACTGTAGAGTGCATGAGCATCATGAGAAATGTAGTTCTAAAACATCTGGGTGCCAAGGTTCACCATCACTGGCCTATGCAGAGAGTTGTGGGTGATAACTAGCAACTACAAGACCAGTCCCCCACACAATGAGAAAGAGCAGCAGTGACCAGTCACGGGGCAAAGTGCAGGAGTCCTTTAATGTTTAATGGCACAGGTCTGGAAGTATTTCACAACAGACACCAAAATCCAAGTAAGAATACACATGGTATTTGTAATAAGACAATTTAATTATTTATAACTCAATTTATGACATTTGTATCATGTTTTTTTCTGGATTTTTGGTTGACATTCTGGGGTTGATTTATAAAAGCTGGAGAGTGCAAAAAACGGTGCAGCTGTGCATGCTAGCCAATCAGCTTGTAACCTCAGCTTGTTCAATCAAGCTTTGACAATAAAACCTTGAAGCTGATTGTTTTTTGTGTGGAGCTGCACCAAATTGTGCACTTTCAAGCTTTAGTAAATCAACCCCTCTGTCTCTATTATTTAAAATACGATAAACATTATAGACCCTTCATTTCCTAGTAATTAGGCAAACTTACAAAATCTGCTGGGGATCAAATAATTATTTTCTCCACTGTAAGTGAAATTCTGCTATAAGTGCTTTCAATGAGCAATAGTTATTTATTCTCATCAGTCTGATTTTACAAACAATTTTTGGTCCTGCAAGTAAGGACTGTCAGTGCTGTCTGGGCTTGTGGTTTATCTATGGCCAACATTTTTTTTCTCATTTTGGATAGAGTAGGTAATAGATAAAACCAAGTTTTTCCCATATGGAGAGACTTTCCATCACTTCCTGTTCTTTGGACACAACTGGAGGTGCAAAGAGGTGCTTAAAACTACCTGGGACCCTAAGATGCACTAGCATGTTTACTATAAAGGTAAACTAACCCTTAGACGACTGATAAAGGACTTAAGAAAACATGATTTCACACACAGTTCCCTTTGGTAAATAATACATCAAAACATTTTGCAGGCACAAGCACATTTATGAGCATACAGAATTTCAAAAGCCAACAACAAACTTGAAACACTTCTACTCCCATTCTGTCAGTCCCTTCCACGAATAAAGGAAAGTTGTCTTCACATGCCTACCATCCTCTGACGGTTGTTGTCACCTCATCTTTTTAAAGTGTGACACACATGAAAGATGAATGGTGACACAGGACTCAATACAGTGACCTGCAATGGTCAGTTTTCTTCTTCCCTATGAGTGGCTGGTCAGTGCTATTCACTAAATATACACCCTAGGCAATTACATCCCAGAATATGGTCAGTCATCACCTTTAGAAATCAGTGGAGTAACACTTGAAGGCTTTGTTTTTAGCGAGAAACCAAGGATGACAACCTGCAGTTGTAGAAACATTATTCCAATTCAGTAGAACCCTTACAGCAAGAAGAACATATCTTCAACTGTCCTATGCACTTCTAATTTAGAAAGAAATTCTCTCAGCACTCTTTGTATTTATGTCCAACTTCCTTTTTTAAGTTTTGGATATTGTGTGAAAGGATTAGATCCTGTTAGGTTTTCACTGCTATTCATAAATATTAGAGATACTAATAGCCATTAGTGGGATTTACTCTCACTTCCTGTCCTGCAGACAGTTTTTTACCAAACAGGGAACTCTTCAACAGCAACACAGACATAAATGAAAATGATTTCCTACCTGAGAATTGGTACAAGTTGTTTCATTTACTCATAGATTGTCTATTTCTTGCTATTTCCAAGAAAAGAACTTCAAAATATTTTCCAGATGGTATAGAGACCCAGTCTCTTTGCATTGTTTATTCCCCTCAGAACCTACAAGATGTTGGACATGCGACTGTGATCCAGCAACCTACCTGCATATCTGGTGGGAATGTCCCCGGATACAACCATTTTGGGACGCAGTGTTTGCAATCTACAACAGGATCTATGAGGAATCCCTGCCCTCCCCCCCAGAAATTGCTTTGCTATCAATTGGTGAGATCCCAGAAGCAGAGTTTGTTTAAACATTTTCTCGGCACAGCCCGGCCCGGCAGGTTATACATACACATTGGAAATCCAACACCATACCACAACTTTCACAATGGGTATCCACAGTCAATGATATCATCGGAATGGAGGAGATATTAGTCTTAGACTTAGATGTCACTTTTGACAGATTTAAAATATGGATGCATTGTGTTTCCTCAGATACTCTGAAGACCATGGTTTCTGCTTACCCTTCTTATACCCCCTCAACAATTCTGACTCCCTGCAACTGAACAACAGCCATGCGGAGGGTCTAGTTTTCTGGGTTTGTTTTTACACTGGCTGTGCCAACCTGCAAATCTCTTCTGTTTATTTTTCTTTTTTGTTTCACCCCGTACATACCATACGCTCCTATGGAGTTTCTACGAGCGAATATAACCTGATACCATGATTACTACTCCCATTCTTACTACTCCTGTTCTTCAATCTACTATAAGACCTTTTCCCTCTCCTAATCTGCTATCTTTCTTTCTCTTCTCTGATCTCTTTAGGCCCCAGGGCCAGTTTTTTTTTCTTGTTACATTATATTCATAGAATGTGACCACTTGAATATGGTGTCATGCACTGTTTATGATATGTCAACACATTTCTTCTTTTGTTTTTCTTGGCATATTGTTCCCCCCATTTGCTTATTGAGTACCTGTTATGGTATATTGTATTTGTGTTGTCTTTTGACTCTCTTTGTGGCATCGCTACCTTGTCATGTTGTGAAGTCCCTTATGTACCCTGCACCTGTCCTTCTAATACTTGTGGTAGCTAAGTACTAATGGTTTATATTGTTCTTTTTGAAGTGAAAATCAATAAACATATGCTTGCCTCTAAAATAATTTTCTATAGTAGAGTAGGGGAAGCCAAAACACCCTGTCAGATTTTTATTTCTGTCTGTGTCCCTGTTGATTTTATATCACTTCCTATCTGGTGAAGCCATTGTCATCAGACAAGGAGGAAGGGTGAATCTATGGATAGCAGTAAACACCAGACAGGAGTTCTAATCCTTCCCCATTCCATACCAATCTAGAAAAAAGTTTTTCAACTTGATTAACACCTTAAAGCCAAACTACAGCCTTGTTATTGAGTTAAGAAGTAATAGGACCCCTATAAGCATTTTGTATGCTGTCTGTGTTTTAGTTAGGGATAAGTTCTGTCAATTGCTGCTCCTTTGCTGCTATGATACCAGAAATATAAACCCCGTTTTTTTTTAGCAGAGAAGAGTTTGAACAGCTGTCAGGTTTTTATTTCTGTGTTTTTCTACGTGACAAGACCTCTCTGGGTAAACTTAAAGAGGCTCTTCAGTCATTTTTTCATCTTTCCATCTATAAAATCCTCTGCCCTTGTTGTTTTAACCTTGGAAAGTAAAACATTTTTTTTCTGCCAGTAAATGCCTTATACAGCCCACTTCCTGTTTCTTGTATGGTAAAAAGCCTAGGTGCTCTCCCTCTCATTCTCGTCAGAATTTGCCAGGAAGGTAAGGGGAATGACTCATAAGAGGGCCAATGAGATCTGCAGAGCTGGAGGTGTGTCTGTGTAAATCCAGGAAACGAACAGGCAGCAGCTTCAGCTGCCCACAGTTAAAATGGATGCAGCCAGACTTAGTGGAGGGAGATTTCTGCAGCATATATGGCAAAGACAGAATCACAGTATATATAAAAAAATATGCAAAGTAGTTGGAGGGAAGCTTTAGAATGGCAAAGATGTTTTTATTACAAATTATGTGAGCAGACTGCAGTTACTCTTTAAAGTGTCCGTTACCCCAAATATTGTTTTCTTTGTGTGTTCACAAATCTGTATTTTATAAATTATAGTCTCTATCATTTTCATGTACGTCTTCCATCTGAAGTACCTGGTTGAACCTGCCAGTCACCTTTCTTCCTTGTTCTAAATTGCGTAAGGCTCCTTTCAAACCAGCAGAGTCCATTTTGAAGGACTCCGGTGCTCAGCAGGGATCGAACCGTTGATCCCCGCTGAGCCATCGGATGACAGGTCTGTCTCTGCTCACTGTCTGGAGACGGACCTGTCAGAGCCCCACTCTCCTCTATGGGGATCGGATGAGAATGGATCCACCTGTCTGTTTTCATCCGATCCTTTCCACCAGAAGGATGGAAAATAGGATTTTCATCCGTCAGGATTTAGCAGATCGGAGCAGATCGGATGTCAGCGGACATGTCACTGCTGACATCCGTCGCTCCATAAAGGAGAATGGAGCGTCCGTTCGGGTCCGCCTGAAAAACTGACAGACGGACCCGAACGATCAATGTGTGTGAAAGGGGCCTGAAAAAAAAAGCACTTTGTAAGCACACTTGTAACTGTAGACCAATGCCTCATAAAAATAAACTTTTATTGCACAAATATCACATAGACACATATAAAATCAATAATCCCCCATACTACTCTGTCCATATTACACAAACACTCATCACTCCTAATTACTCCTTTATATATACAGTATATATATATATATATATATATATATATATATATATATATATATATAAAAAGTGGTGGATTGTGGGCAATGCAATTTGGCTATATACCACAAGGGCCTAAATAAGGTCCTATAATGGAGGCTAGAAACAACTGTTGTCATTCAATGAGTTGTTGGTCCTACTACATGATTCCAACTGATGATCCTGAAGGTCTATTTTGGTATAGAATCCACTACGCATATACCCAGATTGTTCTGGTAAGAGTACTCATATAAACCTTTGGTGGAGGTCACAGTCACTATTTTAAGTTCTGCTACGGACTGTATTATATGAACTTTATACAAGAAAAGAGCATATGGATTTTTTTTGGGAATATTCTAATAACACAGTCACTTTATTGCACATATTTATGCACTTTAAAGACTTTTTGAAATATATAATTGTATGTTGGTTAAGAGGTGTCAACATCATAAGGCATCTAGTTTTAGCGTTGCACTATTTTATTTTTGTTTACACGTCTCACAATTTTGGTTAAAAATTGCTGTGCTGGCTTCTTGTTGCTTTCCCATATAGGTAGCACAGTAACTTCACTTTCCAATTATACACAATAGTGTTTGGAGC
This sequence comes from Glandirana rugosa, assembly GCA_018402905.1. NCBI lineage: Eukaryota > Metazoa > Chordata > Amphibia > Anura > Ranidae > Glandirana > Glandirana rugosa. The sequence goes on along the minus strand of BLSH010560098.1, from coordinate 263,948 downwards.
AAAAGCCACCCTTGAAACCAAGGCTATTATTGTGCAAGCATATGGATCCACATCAGAGAAGTATGTCTCTTGAGTCAAACTACCTTCTTATATGCTTGTGTAATAGCCATTAAATATACTTAACACCACTAAATCGCCATCAATGAGGGGTTCCAAACCAGAGTGGGTAGGGGGATCGTGCAATCTTATGCCATCCTGACCTGCTTCATCTGTGCTCCCGGCTGCATCAGAGGTAAGGATAGTTGTACTAAGCCGACCACACAAAGCACACAAGGTGATCTGTTACAGCATGGTCAGTTTTCATTCTTTTCCTGGTAGAGGTAAGAGGTACAGAGCACTGTGCAGACACACAGCATAGGGGTTCTAAACTGACCACACAAAGCACACAAGGTGATCTGTTACAGCATGGTCAGTTTTCATCCTTCTCCTGGTAGAGGTAAGAGATACAGGACACTCTGCAGACGCACAGCATACATGTATTGGGTAATTTGTTCAGCAACCATGCTTCCCCCCCCTCCCAACCAATCACAGCCTGACTCTGACACACCCCTTCCCATTTACAGCCTGCGTCTTGAACACGCCTCCTGCTCAAGCACAGCCTGCATCTTGCCTTAGGTTGACCAGACTATGGAATACTGGAGTGTGTGTCTGCACAGTATCCTGTAGCCCGCCCCCACTATCAGGAAGAAGAGTTATATGTTCACATGACAAAACTTTTTAACCTAGTAATTAAAGGTAAGAAGGACCATTTCTGAAAATAAGCAAAATCAGTTATGGTGCCTGCATAGTCATAACTGTATTGGAAAGTGTCTATAAATTTGTATGTTCACAACTACTTTAAAAAAAAGCTTGGGTCATAGGCAGTTTTCAAACAAATTTAAAATTTTACTAATGATGGTCTTAGAAACTTTGCAATTCTGTGAGATAGGCAAATTTGCCACTTTTGGTTATAAAAATGCATGCTGTTTAATGCAACTTTAAAGCACATTATGGCATAATTTGTTCAGCATTCTTGTGTCAGGAGAAAGATAAAAAATAAAAAATGATCTCTGCCTGCAGGCTGTATGATGTACCTGTGCCTTTTATTGTGTTACTATAAAATTCTATGAGCTCTATAGCACACTGTACAGCAGTGCCCATACTGTATATATATGAATGTTTAGTACTTTTAGTACTAAATACTTTTAGTATTCTGTGTTTGCTGGAAATGTAATATTCCCCAACCTTTAATTACTGGTACCATATAGAAAAGGTTGAGGGTTCATTTACACTGATGTGATTATGTGTTGCAATGTGCTAAAATGTATGTGTCCAACTCCCACATTAAAAAATATAGCATTTTCCAATCTCAGTGCTGCGGTGCAGTACATTTTTGAAAAATATGATGTCTGTTTTTTTCCTGTGTTTTATTAGTTGGGAGGCCCAAAGAAATCAATAGAAGCACATCACAATACATACAATGTACATTATAATGCATTGACAACCCCAATGTGTGAGTAAGTGCCAGATTTTGGACTATGTACCACTGCAGGCTCTATATTTTAATGCATTGGTAAATTAGTCCAGAGTTAAAGAAACGTGTTTGTTTGTACCTATGGGTAAACCTATAATAAGGCTTACCTATAGGTACTGTAAATATCTCCTAAACGCACATCACTGTATACTGTGCCAATTACGTCATCGGCGCATGCGCTCTGAAGGAACGACCGCCCATGCCGTTTCTTCAGGGCCCTGTGCCGTGACTGGCGGCTCCCGCATGCATGCATGGGAGTGACATCATCGTGGCTATGGCCAATCACATCGCGGGAGCCCGTGAACCCAGGAGTAACACCGGTAAAGATGTCAGCCGTCTCACGGTGTGCGGGCGCCACTGAAAGGGCTTCATTCTAAGGTATTTTATAACGAGCTAGTATGCGATGCATACTAGCTCATTATGCCTTTGTCTTACAGGTTTTTTTTTTTTTTTTTGGGGGGGGGGGCTTACAACCTTTAATATTATTTATGGCAGCCACTATAATTATCATTTCTGACATGAAACTGATATGAACCATGAACACCATGATATTTTCCTTGTGACAACTGAAAGGAGATATTAGTAATAAATATGTCACCTGGTGGCTTCATATATACTTTACATACTTATTATATATTACTATATTATTGTAAAACATATATAAGTAAAATTGTTTTGCATTTATGCCTGTTGTATGTGAAGAACTTCTCGTAGCTTCCAATTCATCCTCAGCCCCAGCAGACCTTTAATGGCTTGTCTAAGTGAGTTAATCCCATTGTGCTCAGTCTGTTTCAAGTAGACTGTTGATACATATCAGATGAGTGTTGAATGAGAATTTAAGTTACCTTAAATGCTTGTTGATGACAGTCTACAATGGAACCCTTAGATCGTACATTAACCACTTGCTGCCACTCTAGAGGAGTTCCTTAGCTTTTATATAATTTTACAGCATAGAAGACTTGCTGCCACCACTCGGCAGCCTATTACAGGGCATTTAATGCCAGGAGTGGTGATGACCACTATCGTTAGCTGCCACAGTGGTCACATAATCAGAAGCTTTTGATGGTAAAAAGTAATGACCAGGAGCTTACACTGTGCTGAGAATACCGAGGGAGCATGCTCTCAGCACAGAAGAGTGATTCCCTATGAACGCACGTGTGCACCTGCTGAGTGTTAAAGCAGATCTTCACCTTCTAGGTAATCTTCCCTCTTCTCCACCTCTCTTCGCATTAAATAGTGTTGTTTTTGGCTAGAGTCCTGCTTTAAGTTCTAATTAAACATATCTACAGTAGGCATTTTCTCCATGCTTACAACTATGGGTAGTGAAAAACCTGAAAAGGAAATGCACTAAAAAATATGGGCAAGTTGACTATACTTTAAAAACTCCAACCTCTGCAGGTCTTCTGTGGAATCAAGCGCACGGCTTATTTTACAATAGAGCATATTATACAATGCATTAGTTATTATAGATATGGGAAGATCAGTTGTATATACAGTGCCTTGCGAAAGTATTCGGCCCCCTTGAACTTTGCGACCTTTTGCCACATTTCAGGCTTCAAACATAAAGATATAAAACTGTAATTTTTTGTGAAGAATTAACAAAAAGTGGGACACAATCATGAAGTGGAACGAAATTTATTGGATATTTCAAACTTTTTTAACAAATAAAAAACTGAAAAATTGGGCGTGCAAAATTATTCAGCCCCCTTAAAGTGGTAGTAAACCCTCCTATCATTTTCAGCCAAGGAGGCTGCCATCTTGGCCTCTGTTTAATCTACAACTACTATGATTCTGCACATATGATCAGCTATGACACTAGCCATTGGATGGTTTGACAGTTTGGTTTAGAGCACAACCAATGGGAGTGTTACATTTCCGGCACATGCCGGAAATGTGACTGGTTTTTAACCTGTTAAATGCATGGGTTTACTACCACTTTAAGTTAATACTTTGTAGCGCCACCTATTGCTGCGATTACAGCTGTAAGTCGATTGGGGAAGTCTCTATCAGTTTTGCACATCGAGAGACTGAAATTTTTGCCCATTCCTCCTTGCAAAACAGCTCGAGCTCAGAGAGGTTGGATGGAGAGCGTTTGTGAACAGCAGTTTTCAGTTCTTTCCACAGATTCTCGATTGGATTCAGGTCTGGACTTTGACTTGGCCATTCTAACACCTGGATATGTTTATTTGTGAACCATTCCATTGTAGATTTTGCTTTATGTTTTGGATCATTGTCTTGTTGGAAGACAAATCTCCGTCCCAGTCTCAGGTCTTTTGCAGACTCCATCAGGTTTCCTTCCAGAATGGTCCTGTATTTGGCTCCATCCATCTTCCCATCAATTTTAACCATCTTCCCTGTCCCTGCTGAAGAAAAGCAGGCCCAAACCATAATGCTGCCACCACCATGTTTCACAGTGGGGATGGTGTGTTCAGGGTGATGAGCTGTTTTGCTTTTACGCCAAACATAACGTTTCGTTTTAGATGTTACCTTACCAAGTGTTTATTTGTATAGGTCCACAATCTTACCGGTTCAGTTTCAGGTCTGGACTTAGGTTAGCTCTTAGACACCTTTCTTGACTTTTGACGACAAGTGTTTGCGAGAGGTAGGTTGGAGAGACTCGAGCTCGACAAAACGTTCCTCCTTACCCGTTTTTAAAGTCAGAGAGCTACACGTTTTGA
>BLSH010560098.1:248790-259357 GCA_018402905.1 Glandirana rugosa | reverse complement strand
AGACTAACAAATTAGAGACAATGGTTGTTGATGTCATAAGTCACACTTCAGGATTCTGTCGGGTATCTACTCAGAAAAAAAAAGAGACAACTTGGTCCTCCAACTTCCCTTTTTTTTTTCTAAGTTAAGGGGGTAGGTGAGTAAAATCTACCTACCCTCTTAGGAGGGGAGATACTGTAACATAAGACTGTCGCCCCTCCCCCCATTTTTGGGACACATGATCCTCTCCAGTGGTAAACACCATACTGGATGTCACGGATCGCTTTCATAAACCGGGGGAACTTGAAACGCTGGAAAACGGTGTAAAGTCCGAAGTTTGTATTTCTATATTTTGATGTCCCACTTGTTGTTGATTCTTCACAAAAAATGACAGTTTTATATCTTTATGTTTGAAGCCTGAAATGTGGCAAAAGGTCGCAAAGTTCAAGGGGGCCAAATACTTTCGCTAGGCACTGTAGGTCATACCACAAATGGTGACCTCTCCTAGTACACAGGGTTTTTACCCCCCTCCCCGCTGTCAGAATACAATGTCATAGAGGGGAGGATTCTCCCATCCATCTAAAATGAGTGGATGGGGGAATTGAATCTTTTTTTTTTCCCTTCAACCTCCTGGTTCAACAGAGAAAAAAAAAGACTCATCTATGGGCTGTCTTAGGACTTCACACTGAATACTGTAGTTGTTGGTAACAGAGATTAAACAATCAGATTGTGGCATGTCTGACCGAATTTGCACTGCTTTTACCTGAGAAAAAAAATTATTTTTTTCTTTCACGACATTGACAATAAAAAATAAAAGAACACAACCCCCTACATCCATTCTAAATGTATTTTCTCCTCTGTTCCTGTAGAAGAGATTTCACCTCGTCTCCCAAGACATATAGGAAGGGGAAAGCTCCACAGTGGAGACACAGAGAGCAGTAAAAATCTGATAGAGGAAATAACCATTTTCCACTCTACCCAATAATTTTGCTATTAATAATTTTTTTTAATCAATATTTTTTTATTTAAAATTTTCAGAGTTGCAGTAAAATGATAAAAGAAATGGGTAAATTAATTATGAAAAATTCAAAGTAACAGTATAGGACATTAATGTTACAGAGTACAAGATGTAGTAATAGCATTATACAGTATATTCTGATGAGCCTTCACAAGGAGAAGCATCTGGTTTTCCAGCATGCCTCTTCGACAAAAGCCAGCTTTTAGGCCGGTGTCTATCGTACAGGCTGCTGGAAACACTAGCCGAATATCAGCTAGGATCAGTTGAACCGGCCAATACCGGCCGATATTCAGCCTGTGTGTGCCAACCTTAAGGCCTGGGGTGTCTAGACAATTCCTCAATAGTTTCTCAAATTTAGCAGGTTATCCTTTGTGTTGAAAAATAAGTAATTTAAGCTTCAGGTTGTTATTCATATGTTTGATTTATTCAGTATGGGTTGGGATGTCAGTTGACTTCCAGTGTTGTTGAATTGGCTTGAAACAGAGCTCTAGAAATGGCCGATTTAAACATTTCTGACAACGTAAGGTCATCCAAGATGCCCAACAACACACATTGCTTGGGGTCAGTTTGAATGTTAGTTTGGAAAACAGTGTTCAGAGTGGTAATAACTGCATTCCAGTATCTTTGACGTTTTAGACACCCCAGCATATCTATGAATTCCGTTTTAACATTGGATTGAAATTTCCATTATGGACAGTAAGAGCTCTCATATTGGATGCGGGAGTGAAGGCTTGTGAAACAAATCTCACAAAAGATAAGCTTTAAGAAGGTATTACAAGATATACAAGGAGCTGGTGGGAAATTTGATCCTCTAGTATCTATACAATACTTGGGATTTCAGTTTTTTTTCTAACATTGAAAGAACGATGCTATTGGAAAAACAAGATTATTGTTTCCAGGGCATCAATGCGGTTTGATTGGTATGTTAGCTTTTACAGCTCTGAAATCTGACAAGTTTTTTTTTTCTATTGGCAGCTTGTTGCAGTTTCCAGAAACCTTTGCAAAAAAGGTATTTGGCATCCAGCATAAAATTATTCTGGTGCGGTTGCCAGTGAATCAAGCAAATAGAGATTTCCCACATAAGTATTATGTAATTGAATAGAACAGTATATTCCTGTGACTCGAGCCCAGCCTTTTGTCACCTTTGGATGAGCCCTTTTTGGGCTCAGGGAACCCCACTGATAATTAAAATATCTACTGATAATGAAAATATCTACAGATATCTACATTAGTATGATAGTCAGTGGGAATAATGCTCCTTATGTTTGTGGTCATTGAAGACAACCCCAACCTCTATAGATAGCTAAAATATCATTGTTGTCAGTAGTTATTAATCTGAAAGGCAGAAGTTGCTCATTTCTCAAGGACCCCTAACAGCCTCTGAAGGAACCTTAGGGTTCCACAGAACCCTGGTTGAGAGAGGTGGCTCTATACTTTGTTTCTAATTTACTAAAGAAATGGCACAAGAGCTCCATGAAAAATATAAAGGTCTGTATTGTCCTAGAAATGCATAGGTGCGAATGAACACCAGAGATGAGCACATCTTTGTTATTAAATGTGAGATTTGGACTCACCAGTTGTGCATTCAACTGGATGCAATAAAACACAAACAGTTGTTTGTGAATGTGGCCCCTGGTGTTTTTGTCTTTGATGCTGGGTTGATAATTTTTGAGTTGATATGTAAGTACAAGGGCTATATGTTCCATCTAGACCCCTCTCTCTCCCTCTGTGGGAATTATTAAAGAAGTGGGGATAGGATATTACCTCCTGGGAATTATTGACCTTTATACTTTATTCATTGTTATTTTTTACCCATATTCATAGACACCTCTTGTACTCTACTCCTGATGAGTGGACAAGCTCCACAAAACGCGTCGAGTTTCATTAGACGTCAAGAGATACTGGTCATCAATTTTACATACTTTTTATACTTGTTATGGAATAATGGATTATTATTATCATGTACCCTAGAACAATGAATTTATTTATTTATTTACTTATTCAATCATGTACCCTTTTGTATGTTGGCTTTCCATGAATTATATATTTTTTTGATCTATATCATGTTTTTCACGATCATGTATGATTTATTCTCAGTACTAATAAATACTTATTGAAGTTAATTCATGACTTATATACTCTCATGACAAGTCTCATTTTTCTCTTGTTTGTACTTAAATTTAGGGATGGAGGTTTGGTCATGGTGGATGTGCCAGATCACACTTTTATGGTTATGTTTACATTTGGGTGGAAGACACCCTTAGGTCTCCAGTAAGTCTCCCCAGCTCAGATGAAGTTCAGTAACGAACGAAACATGTCAGCTGCAGATTAATCATCAGTAGGTGATTAACATCATGGACTTCTCACTGCTCAATCGGTAACTATTGGGACTGGTGTTCACTTTATTTCATTTAGTCACTTTTTATGAAGCCATATATCTTTATTTGGAATTGATGGGATTCCTGTCGGGATCATCTCCACAGTTATAGCTTCAAGTTAATTAAATCATGGACATTTCCCACTGAGATGCACAGGTGGTGAATTGTTGCCTGAGACGGACCATATCCCCTTACCTCCAGCTTACTATCCCAATTGACTTGGCTTCAGGAGAAGTGTGGGTCAGACGGTCGGCAACAGAAAACTGGTTTATTCATCACATCTCATTGTGGACAGTGGAAGGATTTTTACATCCTTATATACGGCAGCACAATATCCCCTTACCCCTGGCTGTGTCACCTGGTTGCTGGGTTCAACGGGGAAGTGTGGGATACCAGGCTCCCTATACGGAGCGACAACATCGGCTGATTCCTCTGTGATTGCAATCCTACATCTTGATCTAGGAGCGGAGGAACTGCTGCCTCGGTATTAGCCGCCCCTTCTATCCATGGACAGATATAGAGGTATGGATAGATCACGCCTCAGACCTGGATCCTCTTACCTCCCCCTGAATATCTGATTGGACACTGACAAGGGGAGAAGTGTTAGATATATCGGCCATCGGGGTATACATATCCTATATAGTTCCAACTACAACCTCACTTCAACTACTGGCTATCTGTGGGTAAGATCGTTCTCCCATTTGGAACTGTCAGCATACACATCCCGATTTGGTTATTCCCCTAATGAACACAGGGCGCCTCAACTTCATATGGCAATATTTTATTATGTTGCTTCCCCCATAGACTATCGATGTATACACAATCTGGCTGCAACTAATGTTGTAATACAATAGTGGATACCGTCCCATATACTGATATCCTATTTTTTGCATATATTCCCCATATGTCCTTACTAATATTTCCACCCTTTTAGGTGATGAGTATACATAATGGAATTATGTGGAATGTAACAATATGCTTATTTTCTGAGTGGTGACATTTATGGATAGTTTATCAACATTGATAATTTTAATGATGAGGTGGTGGTGTTTTTTGTGATAATTTTTGTTTTTTTCATGTTTTATATGGTCCTTTTTGGGTCATATTTTATTATTTTTTCATAATAAAGTATAATTTTATTATATTGCCTCTCTGATGTTGTCTTTGGGGAGGTAATCTCCTATCCCCACTTTTTTCATGTTTAAATACACTAGAGGTATAGTTTCACTATTCTCCAATGGAGTAAGTGACGGGTTAAATTTATTGACACAGTGCCATTTATTTAAGGCACTATAGAGAATTGGTTTATTTCTTTAATTCTGTGGGAATTATTGACCTTTATACTTTACTCATTGTTATTTTTTTACCCATATTCATAGACACTTCTTGTACGCTACTCTTTCGTCAAGAGATACTAGTCATCAATTTTACATTACTTTTTATACTTGTTATGGAATATTGGATTATTACTATCATGTACCCAAGAACAATTAATTTATTTACCTGTTCAATCATGTACCCTTGTTGGCTTTCCATGAATTATACATTTTTGACCTATATCATGTTTTCCACGATCATGTATGGTTTATTCTCAGTACTAACAAATACTTATTGAAATTAATTCATGACTTATGTACTTTCATGACAAGTCTCATATAAAGTCCTAAGACCGCTCATTTTTCCCTTGTCAGTGTTTTTGTGCAGGGTTCATTCCGCATGTGTATATGTCTAGTAATGGATGAACCAATAGAGTTAATAGCACTTAAGTCATTTTCTCTTGATTTCCCAGATAAAGTTGTAATTAACCATTGTTTAAAGTGGAAGTCCGGTCTAAATCTAGTCTAACTTTAAACCTGCTCTCACCCCCATTCAAAATCCTTTACTAATTATCTTATAGAGAAAAATATGTGTATGCTTACCTATTCCCTGGGCGCTCAGGTCTGGTCACATGATTGGCTCCCAATGCCGTCTTCAGGGTAGAGGAGAACCAGCCGAAAACGGATACCCCATAGTATGTATGGGGTGATGTCACTGCCCAGGCACTGCAGACATTGTCAGGAATCTTTCCTCTCCACTGAAATCGAGCCACTGGTGAGATCACGTGATCGGACCAGAGTGCCCATTGAATAGGTAAGAATACACATATTTCATCTACAGGGTAGATATTATCAGACTTAGAATTGGGGTGGGAGCAGGTTTAAGATTAGATAGGTTTAGACCGGACTTCTACTTTTAGGGCTACCTAGCCATTTCATTACAAGTTTGCCTTTGCTCTTTGTTCTGTATAGAATCTGGACCAAAATGTATATTGAAAAAAGCAACAGTAAGACTGTACTGTGGCCACCAATGTTTACTTCTCCTTTGAGAATGACAATTCATTTGCAGCTATTCTGTTCTGGCCCACTTATATTTATTTATTCTGTGTTGTATTGAAGTGCATCAGGCTGTTATTGTTCTGTATGCTGCTTTCTAGTGTTTTTTTTTTTTTTGGCCACTAGAACTTGTTTAGTTATGTGATTTTGGTATCTCCCTCTATCCTGTCCTCCTGTTTAGTGCTATTTAGATCAGTTCTAGGCTAGCTAGACCCACACACTTTTTTCTATATTCCCTCGGTACATCACAGACTGGGCTAAGAAAAGTGGGAGTGGGCTGATACCGGAAGTGATGTGAGAAGCGGCTGCATACTGATTTTTATCTATTTTTAATGTAAGCACCTACTATTAAATAAACCATTCATTGTTTATAAATACTACACCATAAGGGTCTCTTCCTTTTATTCCTCTATGTTCCGCTGACCACCTATGTATGCTGGGAGCTTAAACATACTGGAACCACAGGAAAGGAATACACAGACCTATGGCGACTGACACAACAGCTTTAAGGAGATCTTAAATCGTCATGGAGGTGAGCGCATAGATTGCACTAAGGTGGAGGTTATTGCACAGCCACTGGGGCATTCAGCACAGGAAGACACACACTGAGTTTGAAGCACTTTATTACCACTTGAAGCATTACATGGGATTATTTGTTTATGGACTATTACATTTATATATTAAGATATATGCAATTTCCCATACAAATGTGAATTGTAGAAGCATTGGAGCACTGATCACTTGTATGTTATTTGCACTGGCACTTTATTTGTATATCAGTATTTGCACATCTGTTATTTAGTGGTAGAATACTGCGCAGTATGTTCCAACCATTTTTAAGAAAAGCCATTGTCTTCTTACAGTAAAGTAAAATTGTGTTGGATTCAACGACTGTGTCTTAATGAAGAGGTAAGCTGCCTGTGGATGGTGCCAAGTCAGCAGGCAGTTTGAATGGCTGGCATGCAGGAGTCACAGCCGCAGTCCAGGCACGCCATCCATCGAGAGAGCAGTGCACATGCGTCGGTGGCATTACTGGTTGCCATCTTGACTGGGGCACTTTGTCACCAGTGCCCATATTATCCATGTGACATCAACCTATGCTGTAATAAATGATAGAGCTGACTCTTCTAGCAAATTATGACAGTATATACAGTGGGTAAAATAATTACTTGATCCCCTGCAGATTTAGTAAGTTTGCCCACTTACAAAGAAGTGAAGGGTCTATAATTTTTTTCATGGGTGTATTTTAAATGATAGAGACAGTATCAACCAAAAAAATACATGATACAAATGTTATAAATTGAGTTGCAGTTCAGTGAGTAAAATAAGTATTTGATCCCCAAGTAAAACATGACTTAGTACTTGGTGGAGTAACCCTTGTTGTCAAGCACAGAGGTAAGATGTTTCTTGTAGTTGTTTACCAGGTTTGCACACATCTCAGGGGGGACTTTGGTCAAATCTTCTTTATAGATCTTCTCTAAATCCATGAGGTTTCTTGGCTGCCGCTTGGCAACTCGAAGTTTCAGCTCCCTCCATAAAGTTTCTATAGGATTAAGGTCTGAGAACTGGCTTCTTCTTCTTGAGCCATTCCTTTGTTGCCTTGGCAGTATGTTTGGGTCATTGTCATGCTAGAAGATCCATCCATGACCCATCTTCAGTGTTCTGGCTGAGGGAAGAAGGTTCTCATCCAAGATTTTACAATACATGGCCCCGTCCATTAGTCCCTCAATACAGCAAAGTCGGCCTGTACCTTTAGCAGAGAAACAGCCCCAAAGCATCATGTTTCCACCACCTATGTGCTTTATTGTAGGGATGGTGTTCTTAGGGTCATAGTCAGCATTTTTCTTCCTCCAAACACATCGAGTCGAGTTAATGACAAAGAGCTCAATTTTGGTCTCATCTGATCACAGGACTATTTCCCAATCCTTCTCTGAATCATTTAAATATTCATTGGCAACTTTTGACAGGCCTGTACAAGTGCCTTCTTGAGGAGGGGGACCTTGCCAGCGCTGCAGGATTTCAATCCATGGTGGCGTATTGTGTTATCAATGGTTTGTTTGGTGACTGTGATCCCAACTGCCTTGAGATCATTCACAGGTCATCCCGTGTAGTTTTGGGCTGATCCCTCAATTTTCTCATGATCTTCCTTACCCCATGAGGCAAAATCTTGCATGGAGCTCCAGACTGAGGGCAATTGATGGTTATTTTGTATTTTTTCCATTTGCAATTAATCACTTCAACAGTTGTCTCCTTCTCACCTAGCTTCTTGCTGATGGTCTTGTAGCCACTTCCAGCCTTATGCAGGTCTACAATCTTGTCCCTGACATCCTTTTGCCCATGATGGTGAGGTTTGAATAGAAGAAAGAGATTCTGTGGACAGGTGTCTTTTATACACATAACTAGTTGTTGTTAGGAGCACCTTCTTAAATTAACAGGACTAACCTGTGTACCACATGAGCACATACTGTAGCCAGTCTGTGGGAGCCAGAATTATTGTTGCCTGGTAGGGGATCAAATGCTTATTTTACTCACTGAACTGCTTTTCAGGCGCTTCGGAATTGCAATGGGCAGGGACATTTTGGGAGCGCTGTATACAGCGCTCCCAACCTGCCCCAAAGATGCTGCTTGCAGGACTTTTCTGAACGTCCTGCAAGTGTACCGCCCGTGTGTGAAAGCACCCATTGCACTGAATGGGAGGCAGTTTTCAGGTGCTTTACAGGCACTATTTATAGCGCTAAAATGCCTGAAAACTGTCTCAGTGTAAAAGGGGTCTAAAAGAAATTGGGGGTTCTGCAATGTGAGGCTGAGATGTACAATACACACATGTATTTGTTGGCAGGCATTAAATGTTTTTGTTCTTTGCAATGCGTTTTTATGCAAGTGAATATTAAAAAATTAATTGGCAAATCTAAAATAGGAAATAGAAGGTGTGAGTTTGTTTATACAGCCCACCACCCTGCATTTTCTGATAATAAATAGTGGAAAATAATAATTCTTTCTTTAAAGATGCTTATATTTCCTTATTTAACAATAATTGGTTGGCCAATAAATGACAAAGAAAGAAAGACATTGAGCTGTGACCTAATGGCCCTCTTCTCCTGCACCCTACTATATATGCTAATAATTCTAAGGTGGTGGAGGCTGTTGGGGTACCCTGGGGTTGACAGTATATGCAGATACCTATAGCGACCTCTACACCTGGAGGGTGAGAGGAAAGAGCAGTACAAGAAGCCAATGCGTTCATGAGCTGACATGAAGCATGCTGATAGGAGGAGGAATCAGAGTGACAGAGTGCTGCTTCTCCTTTCATCCTCCAACCACAGCATGGGGCAGAAAAAAGTATTGCAAGGGAAATCTCTTTATTGAAAGTGAACATTGCAGTAAAAGCTATATGATTTAATTTTATCTTTTAAAGAGGAATTAAACCCATATTGGGTTTACTTCCTCAATATAACCTTGTAAAGTAGAAGCATAATGGGCTACTATGCATCGCATAGTAGCCCATTATGTGCCACTTACCTGCAAACGAAGTCTGCGTCATCCAGCGATGTCCCCGCTCCAGGCCGAGTCCATCTTCTGCCCTCTTCCTTCCGGGCTGCGACTCCAGCACTGTGACTGGCCGGAGTCACGTGACGTCACTCCCGCACATACGCGCGGGAGCCGCCAGTCACAGTACAGGGTCGTTTCTTCACTGCGACGTCAGCACATGCAAAACACTGCATATCCTGAACCGTGCAGGTTTGGGAGGTATGCAGTGCACCTACAGGTAAACCTTATTCTAGGCTTACCTGCAAGTTAAAGTGGTTGTCACAGGTTGACAACCACTTTAATAGGGTACTCCTTTTTCTAGATATTTTTGGCTGTTTTAAAACCTAATATACTATAGAGCAGCTGTGGTGCAGCTGTGCATGGTAGCCAATCAACTTCTAACTTCAGCTTGTAAGTAAGCTTTGACAATAAAACCTGGAAGCTGATTGGTTTCTATGCAGAGCTGCACCAGATTTTGCACTCTCCAGGTTTAGAAAATCAACCCCATAGTCTGCATTGTTGAGTAAATGTCACCTCTGGACCAGATTAAAGATAGTCTCTCTTTTGAGATGGAAACGAGGGACACCTATTAGCAAAAGTATGTAGGCATAGGACACACCCTCTGTCACACCCCTTTAAAGGAGAATTATACAAAAAATGATTAGTAAAACTCTTAAAACTAAAACTTTTGACATTTATAAATGCAGCAATTTAGAAATCGGAAGCTTTAGGACTGGGAAACACTTTTTAAAAGATAAATAGTGCATTTCATATACAACTATACAGATCAGACCAAAATGAAGGACAAATGAGGAGGACAGAGGGACAGAGGGACTTTATTCCAAATCAGGGACAGTTGGCAGCTATGCTTTTGGTGGTACAAGAGCTGTCAGTGTAGTCTGGTGAGGAGTCAGTGAAAGACACTTGTGTGCTGATAAGATTAAATGTCTCCACATGCTTAGGTCTGTCTTCCTGTCTATTGAAATGATGAGTGCGGGTCTGATGTGAGTCCCACGCTAGTGCAGAGAAAGGTTTGCTATTTATTTTATGATATAGGCATGGGACAGGAAGTACTAAATTGCTTTAGAGATTTTTTTTTTTCTATTATCCACATTAATTCAAACTTCCTGTGCTATGGAGCAAGTTAACCTGGATAAAGGAAAAATAAATGGATAAGAGAGGAAGTTGATAAGAGATCAGGGAGAGAATACAGAATATTCAATGTGTGACCTGATTAAACACGTGGACTTAGGCTGGCCATACACAGTTCAAATCTTGGCTGGTTAGATGTG
>BLSH010560098.1:190244-233725 GCA_018402905.1 Glandirana rugosa | reverse complement strand
CGAAGCAAGATTCCACTCATAAAGTATTATACGATCATACGCTACGTGTAATACGGAAATAGAACGTCCAAAAAAAAAAAGAAGGATCCAAATCTTGGCGAAATTACCATTGGTCCACTCAGTGACACCTTTGTCACTCACCGATCATTAATTGACTGTCGACTCGTCGAGACTCGTGACTTTCTTTTCTCGATGGACATTCATCGTTTCCGGTCGGGATTGTCTTGGTGTCGTACGTTACACCAGGTATAAGGGACCGATATCCAACCGGTACGGATCTTTTCCTGGAAACGTACACGAAGGTAACACTTCGGAGTATATATCTCAATCCAGATGTCATATTCAGTGCTCAGAGCTGCTCAGCTGTCAGTTAATTACTAGCCACTCACTGTTTCCACAGTGACTCACCTGGTTACCATTAAAGCGGTTCTAAACCTAGGAAGAAAAAAAAAAACCTGCAAGATAAAGGCATAATGTGCATCGCATACTAGCATATTATGAAATACTCACCTTAGAACGAAGCCCTCTCAGCGGCTCCCAGTCACAGATGAGTGAGTTGACATCTTCGCCCGTCCTGTCTTCATGGACCGCAGGCTCCGGCGCTGTAAATAGCCGGAGCCACAATGATGTCACTCCAGCACAGGAGCCCTCGGTTCCGGCAAGGAGCTCTAAAGTTATGGCACGGCAAGCCGGACCTTCAAAGCGCAATGCCCCGCTGATGTCAGAGGCTGCATGCAGGGTGAATATCTCCTAAACTGTGCAGGAGATATTGATTTTACCTACAGCTGCACCAGATTAGCAAATCAACCCCAGCAAGGGCGTAGCTACAGAGGGTGCAGGGATTGCAATTGCTACCCAGCCCCATGCTACAGCCCCCCTGTACATAGGGCTTGTGCCAGTTTGAGCCAGCATAGGCAGCTGGGTGGGTTGTAGTATGAGCGCCCGAGTGGCTGGAGGATGGTGTGGGTAGCAGAGCTCCCTGCTCTTCCGCACTGGCTGCTAATCTCACAATCCCACACCCATGTCCCTTCGGCAGGCTCCTCCGGTCCCTCTCTCTTTCCTCATACAGCACTGTTCGGTCCAGTGTCCATCCAGCCAGAGTCCTGCCCCCCCATGCTGATCAGCCCTGTCTGTGCTGCTGGCGGGAGCCCAGCAGACCATGGATACATGCTTGGAATGCCGCAGCACAGTATGCATTCTATTAGTGCCTGCGCTCCATCAACCTGACCCTGCAGCTTGGTCAATTGCCCTGGGGAATGACCCATTCCCCACTCCATCTGCCCTGGGAACAGGGCCCCCATCTGCCCTGGGGACAGGGAGCACATCTGCCCTGGGGAGTGACTCATACCCCACTCCATCTACCCTGGGGACAGGGCCCCCATCTGCGCTGGGGACAGGAAGCCTATCTGCTCTGGGGACAGGGCCCCATCTGCTCTGAGGACAGAGGGCCCATCTGTCCTGGGGACAGAGAGCCCATCTGCCCTGGGGAATGACCCATACCCCACTCCCTCTGCCCTGAGGACAGGGCCCCATTTGCCCTGGGGACAGGGCCCCCAACTGCCCTGGGGACAGGAAGCCCATCTGCCCTGGGGAACGACCCATACCCCACTCCATCTGCCCTGGGGACAGGGCCCCATCTGCCCTGGGGACAGGGACCCCCATCTGCCCTGAGGACAGGGAGCCCATGTCCCCTGGGGACAGGGACCCCATCTGTCCTGGGAACAGAGCTCTCACCTGCCCTGGGGAAGGGGGTTCCCATCAGCCATGGGGACAGGGACCCCATCTCGCTTAGGGACAGGGACCTATCACCCCTGAGGACAGGGACCCCATCTGCCCTGGGGACAGGACCCCAATCCCCCACTCGGGGATTTGGGGGTTGTACCAGCGGTGGTCACTGGATGCTGGGGGGGTACAGCAGTACCAGTATGGGTTGGCTGGAGGACAGAGAGGGGTCTAGCAGTGCTTTGGCCGGAGAATGGGGGGGTCCAGCAGTACCAGTGCGGGGTCACTGAAGATGGTGGGGAAGGAAACAACAGTATCAGCAGGGTGGCTGGAGGCCGGAGGGGTACAGAAGTATTAGCACAGGATGGGTGGAGGACAGGGGGGGTCTAGCAGCACCAGTGTGGAGTGGCTGGAGGACAGGGGGGTCTAGCAGTACCAGTCCCTCCTCCTATCCAGCCTTTTTCCACTGCCCCCCGTGTGCTCTCCAGCATCCCTGTGCTCTTTCCTGGACCCTCCTCGTCCTCTGCAGCTATGCCAGCTTCCCCCGTCCCCTCTCTCACCGGCTGCTGTGAGGGATCTGTCAAGATGGAGAGCGGGGAAAGGGCCGGTAAATGTGTCATGTTCTGAATGGAGAGTCAGTGTTCCATACAGGTCACCGACTCTGTACATTCAAAGCTGTGGCATAGCAAACTGTGTTTACTATGTTTCAGTTTATGAATGGACAGGAATCTCTTTACAGAGCTATTCCTGTCCATTTATTCTGTGTAGCTAAGGCTGCAGAGGGCTCTATCCTCAGTCACCTACTCTGTCTCAAAGATGGAACATCGGAGATCTGTTTAGGCTCCTAAAAAATAATATTGTAAAGAAAAGTAAGAAATAACAAAAATAAAAAAAGGACTGAACTACGGGGGTCACAAAGGTCATAATTGGGACCATGCCCTGGAGTTCCACCACCAGGCTAGGAGGGTAGAGCCCAGCTTGTGGGGAAGGGGGGTCCTTCATGGTTTCTTGCACTGGGGCCCTGAAGGTTCTAGCTACGCCACTGAACCCCAGTGTGTGTTGAGAGCCTGTAAAGAGGCCGCAGGACACAGTTCTCCTACCTAATGCGGATTCAGTATACATCATCGGCTCTGATGGTTTGAGACAAGAGGGATGTCGGTACGTCTGTGGGCTGTTTTAAAGTGACTCCCATCGTCTTTCCTTTGCCAGACATAAACAGTGGATGGGTTTATGAAACACATGAGCCTTCTTTGACCTCCCTTAATAGGAAGTCTACTCTCTCTGGTAAGAGCACATCTATATGTGGTGGCGGTGAATTCACAAAGTGGTGTGTGGGATTCTGGAATTTAAGACATATCTCACCAGTTACACTGAATTTGGGACTCTTTTGCTAGTATCAGGAAACTGATTCTTGGACTCACTGAATCATATTTTTGATTTAGTGCAACACAGTTTATTTTTAAAATTATTTTTTGTGATAATATCTCACATTGGTGGTGCAGCTTCTTTTTTGATTGTGATTTCACAAGCGCAGTTTATTTGTGTTATTAAGCCTTAAAATAGGCTTACCTGTAGGTAAAAATCACAAAGGGGGGTTTACAACCGCTTTTTTTTTTGTTTTCCAAAGAATTTATTGAGATTTTGAAAATAATGACATACAGAAGAGAAATAGCGACGTAACAATTGAAAACAAATTTTTCAATTTTAAGAACTTGTAAGACATTAAAAAAACATGGCATTGTAGACATGGATATGAAGGAGATAATCAACAATGAAATTCCTAAGATATTATAAAGGAGATTTGGAAGGGGAAAAACATAAAAATGGGAAAGCTGCACAAAGGTATATGTTTGAATTAGATGTACCCCATTACCCCATCATCCAGAATCAGGGTGGAGAGGGGTACAGTGAGTAAGCCCCAAGTGAGCAACACCAATACATTGAATAATAATAATAGTTTGAGTACCAATTGGTTGGAGTTGGTTGGACCTTGGGTCGCCCCATAAACTTCTAACCTGACATCACCTAAGTAACTAGGGGGGGAACAGAGGTTAGATATCTTGTCTTTGCAGGATATAGATAGTTGAGAGTGGGTATACCAGAGAATGCATATGGAACTGCTCTTTGTTAGTCATAGAGTTCCTTAAGGCCATTGTAGAAGAGGTGTGGGGAACAACCACTTTAACCTGCCTCATTAGTCCAGCCTACAGCCAGCTCCTTTTGACTATTTAAGCAGCTTAGCTCATTCTCTCCTCGCCCTTGCATAGTCAACAATATCCAGTTTGTTCCTGTGTATGACTTGGCCTGGCTGACTTTTCTTCTGATACGTGTTTTTGCTTTGGCTCCTTACTATGTTGATTTCTGGCTTCCTGACCCCAGCTCGTCTGATTACCCGCTCTGGCATCCAAACCCTGGCTTCAGTTTTTGACTACGTTCTTGTACTGTGTTGTTTTTTACTATTTTCATTAAAGGTGTGGTTTTAACTGCGTCTTCTGTCTCTGCCTGGTCTATGGTTTCTGACAGGTTCCTTCCTTCAACCCCAATGTCATTGCAAAACTTAGCACAGATTTAGCGTCTAACAAGCTACCAGAAGCAACCACAGCACATGAGGATGGACATAGGCATTGAACACTCCCAAAAATATTGATTGTTGAAGTCTTTGCCAGAGGCTAGGGTGATGGAAGTCATCTGGAAGAACTGAGATGCTGCTTCAGAGATGACGCGATCATTTAAATCCTGATACTTGTGCAGTTCTTGGCTGTGTTCACAAATGTCCAAATCAGTCCCTGCTGCACCCTGTGACTTGCTACAAACTTGCAGCCATACCAGTGAACTATTAGAAATTCATTCACTTAGACTTGTAGAGTTACTGAAAGGACATTACCTGGAAAGCTTATTCTTAGAAAGAAAATGGTATAATGGGAAGCAATATTTTTAAATGCACATGACTGATTCAGGATGAATGGAGAAAAGAAACCAAGTTTTTGTCTGTAGGGACCAATCAGAATTACTGTTTATTTTTTTGTAAACAAAGGGTAAAGCTGGATTGGTTCCATAAATGAATGAAGGCCTCTTGAGCCCCTATTGGGAAAGAGAGCCTTGACTGATGGGGGCATAGCCAGGAGCTGGGCGTAAGCAGTTGGTGAGTGGTCATTCAAGATTGGATAAAGTCATGGGGGATGGGCTGGGCCTGAGCTCAGTAAAAGTGCTGCCCCAGGGAACTCTGGGCCTTTTGAAGAAAGGTGGCTGGAAGAGCTGAAGACCCTGGAAACGTACCTCTCTTCACCATGGACCCTGATCTCCTGTTGGCCAGGGTCTGTGAGCTGGTGCAACAAGGTCAGTCTGACTGGCTCTTTTCCCTCCTTTCCCCTGAGCTGGCTTCCCCCTGGCTCCCCCGCCACCTGAGGACTCTGATGCGGGGCCCCCAGCCACCAGGTGCCTTCACCCGCCATCCTGCCTGGGCCCTCGTCCTTTCCAGATGACTTATACAGGGAACTGTGCTCACCGCTCCCCTGAAGCCACTGGTGTGCCTGGGGCTGGTTCTCCTTCCTCCTCGGTGCCCAGATTGTCTGCCCGTCATTGGCAGGTTTCTTCCCGGCGGGTCCCCCCTCCCTGAATGCAGTTGTCTCCTGTCTCAGCCCCCGTCCACCCTGCACCCAGTGGGGCTGGAGTTGTCGGGGTTGTACGGCGGCTCTCTTGTGGCGCTGCTTCCAGCTCTGCATGTCCCCCAGTGCGCCCAACAGGAGTCACTGCTGCTCTTACCCTGTCAGCCACCTGTTCCTATCTCCCGGTGCCCGGATAGGCGGGAGATTCAAATTTTCATATTACCCCAGTGGACCTCTCTCTGCCAAATGTTTCTCCTCATCTCTCTGTGCCCAGCAAGGAGAGAGATTTAGCTGTGCCACCTGCCCCTCCAGACTTGACTGCTGTCTATCCTCATCTCCCTGTGCCAGGGTGGGAGATCTCTGTGTTCCCCCTATCACTACAGCCCTGCCTCTGGCAGCTGCTCATTCTCATCTCCCTGCGCTCGGCATTGCAGAAGATTTCCGTGTTCTACCCGTCAATGCAGCCCTACCTCTGGCGGATGCTCATCCTCATCCCCCTGTGCCCAGCGGGGCGGGAAATTCCCATGCTGCTCTTGCTGGAGTGGCTGCACATGCACTGGATCCTCCTCTGGGAGTGTCTGGTTGCTCTCGGTTCTGTACAGCTGCTGTTCGCTGCCACTTGGGCTCTTTGGTGCCGGTGACCGGACCTCCACCCCTAGATTTCTCCGTGCACCGTCTTCCTGCATCACCTGGCACCGCCGTTCTGCGAGGAGCTAGATGTCACGGGCTTCTGCCAGCCCCTTCAATGGCAGATGCTTCCACAGTCGTGCCTCCTGGATCTACTGCCAGTCGTTCTTCAGCTCCACCTCTGCACATCGGTGAGTATGATTGTGATTTGGTTTGGGGTAGGTCCAGTGATGCTGCTGTATCGGGCACGCCAGAAGAACACATATTCACGGTCATCAAATCAGTGTTGTCCAGCATGGGCATTTCAGCTCTTGGTTCCTCCTGACAGGGAGACAGTGGACAAATCTCAGTGCGTCAACGTTACTGTACAGAGCGACAAACTGAAGCAGCTTCCTTGGACAATTGGAAACTGGCTGCAGGGGATCTGTGCTTATGCCGGAGTGCTTTGCGAATGATTTCTGGAGTTAGGCGCATCTCTCTTTTGCTTCCTGGATCTTTTCAGAAAATGGCAGAGTATAAGGAGTTTCGCTTTGATTGTCAGGATAGAAGCCTGCGGTTGTTGCTCATGCACCCTCACAGGCTGTCGTCCTTTCAGTCTCCAGCCGGCACTCTCTCCGGAGCATCAGCTATGCCCACAAAAGGTGTCTGCCAGCTGTTTAATGAGAGCCACTGCAAGTCGTACAGCTCGTGACGATTTAAGTACGAATGTTCACTTTGCGGAGGTGCTTACCCAGCCATTCAATGCTTCAGGAGAGGTAAACAGCCACCTCCTATGCCTGAGGCCAGACTTGACCTTTGTAAGCCGGAGGACACCAGTGAACATCAGCGGGATGCTTCCCTGGCTAGACCGGTACCCGCTCTATAGGGAAGCTTTGATCCTTAGAGATGGTTTGACCGTGGATTTTGGATCCCATTTACTCCTTCCGACGAGACTACCATGTCGGTGAATCTAAAGTCTACTGTTCAACCTCAACGCGTTGTGGCCAAGAACCTCCAGAGGGAAATGGAATTGGGGCATATGGCGGGCTTGTTTAAATTTTCCCCCTTTCCGCAGCCTGAGTTTTTCCTCTGGGTGCGGTCACCAAAAAGGAGGGTAAATTTTGCCTTATCCACCACCTTTACTATTCTTCTGGCTTTTCGGTCAATGACAGCATTGGCAAAGAACAATCCAGGGTTCAATACGCCTCTTTCGACAAAGCACTTCCCTTTATTAGGTCTGCGGGTTAGTCGTCTCTACTGGCTAAGGCGGCCATTGAGTTCGCCTTTCGCTACCTCCCCGTTCACCCGGAATGCTTCCACCTGCTGGGTTGCTACTTTCAAGGAAGCTACTTTTTCGACATGTGCCTTCCCATGGACTGTGTGATTTCTTGTTATTACTTTGAGCTCTTCAGTAATTTCCTTGAATGGGTAGTTGGCCAGTTGGCTGGTCTGCTTTCACTGCTACACTACTTAGACTTCCTTCCGTAGGCCTGGCCGGCAGTAGCCAGTGGCAGCGGCAGCGGCTCCTGTTTTTTTCAGGATGCAGACTCTTAAGGTTTCAGTGCCTTTTTCCAGGGGGGGTGGTCCGTCAAAATTTGGCCGGTCTCATGGGCCCGCATGCATCTGTTGTGCAACCTCACCCTGCTGGAGTTTTTCCGATATTTGTCACCATTGAGCTGTGGGGCAAGAGGTTGCGCAACCGTCAGGTAATTTTCTGGCCTGATAATATGAGCGTGGTTCAGGCTGTCAAACAGCAGCCCGCTAGATTCCGTCCGGTTGTATACTTACAGCATTTTCTAGTTCTAAGATGCTTGCAGTTTAACATGTGGTTTAATGCTAAACATGTTCCCGTGGTAGCTAACAAGATTGCCAATCCTAGGACGTGGATTTCGTACTGCCGGGCCTGGGACAAACGGGTCCAAGTATCTTTCTTCGGTTTCTCCCCATATCCTCACCAATATTTTTTCTCTTTTGCCCTCAGTGTGTTCCTTGGCTTTTAGAAACTACTGTTCCAAGTGTCATACTCCTGGGCATTTTGGTGCCTTTCGTATTGGCAAGCTCGCTTCGAAATCCAGATCATTTCTGAGCATTGTGTGTTGGTACCTTGACAACTGACGGCAGCAGTAGTCGCTTAGTTTTGCATGCCTGTCAAGGCCCCCCCCATTTTGCCCAGTATTGTTGGCCTCTCAATTCAGGTCCTCCCATCCCCCATCTCCTACTTTCCTTGTTCACGCTTTCACCAACCTAGTTATCATTTGGTCTGAGATTGTGTCCTGCCTATAAGCGCTTTGGGCCCGGGATATCCCTGGCCCATGCTTGAAACATTTCTGTTGGAAGGTCAGTGCCCAGGTTTCTAAGTTTGTTCGCCAGATTAGGGGTGCATTGTTTGGGGACAAGGATTTGGAGGGTGCTAATGGTGATGTGTTGAGACCGGATGGTGTTCACCTTAATAATATTGGCCTGGATATTTTCAGCATCGGCCTTCAGTATGGTGAAGCAGGTGCTGGCTGCGGTGGGGCGCCCATCAGTTAAATACTGATGTGCGGGTGGCGGTTTCTTGACCTTGCCAGCATTAAAAGTTGTTGTAATGGGCTATGCCTTTGATTGGAAATTGGAAGTAGGCTGCCTGTCCAGCACTTATGGTAAGGACAGGCGCCCTTTTGGAATTCAAATAATTAATTTTAAAGCATGCTCACAGTACAACTGTGACTGGCACTGGTTTAAAGTGTTTACATGTTTTGTGTTGGAATTCAAATAAAGATGTGTCCTTGTCCTGTCCAACCTAATGGTTGTAAGTGTGTTTTTTTATATGGGGTGGGGGCAAGGGGGTTTGCCATTATGTCTACAGTCAGTTCATGCCTAGGCCCATTGTACCTCAGCAGTCATGAAGGCCTCTTGAGCCCCTATAGGGAAAGAGAGCCTTGACTGATGGCATAGCCATGGGGCATGGCCAGGAGCTGGGCTTAAGAAGTTGGTGAGTGGTCATTCAAGATTGGATGAAGTCATGGGGGATTGGCTGGGCCTGAGCTCAGTAAACGTGCTGCCCCAGGGAACTCTGGGCCTTTTGAAGAAATGTGGCTGGAAGAGCTGCTCACCCTCCTGCCCTTTTTTTCTTTGATGATCTGTCACAGCTTGCTGCAGTTTCTTGACCTTGCCAGCATTAAAATTTGCTGTAATGGGCTATGCCCTTGATTGGAAATTGGAAGTAGGCTGTCTGTCCAGCACTTATGGCAAGGACAGGCCTCCTTTTGGAATTCAAATA
The DNA here is from genome assembly GCA_018402905.1 of Glandirana rugosa. Classification (NCBI taxonomy): domain Eukaryota; kingdom Metazoa; phylum Chordata; class Amphibia; order Anura; family Ranidae; genus Glandirana; species Glandirana rugosa. The sequence continues at coordinate 224,530 of BLSH010560098.1, read as the reverse complement.
ATTAACGTTAAAATGTGCCCACAGTACAACTGTGACTGGCACTGGTTTAAAGTGTTCACATGTTTTGTGTTGGAATTCAAATAAAGCTGTGGCCTTGCCCTTTCCAACCTAATGGCTGTAAATGTGTTTTCTTCTATGGGGTGGGGGCAAGGGGGTTTGTCATTATGTCTACAGTCGGTTTGTGCCTAGGCCCATTGTGCCTCAGCAGTCAAGGCAAAATGGGGTTGGTTCCTGTTGTTTACAAAAAAGCGAACGTGTCATTTAGGAGCCAGGCAGCTAACAGTGGACTGAATGAAGGTCGCATAAACAATTCCTCACTTACTGTGCAGGTGTAGATAGGTTGCCTAAATATATATATATTAGCAAAAGAGTGGTGCCAGTTTGTTTTAGTGGCTGAATACCAAAGGGAACATCACTGCAGTATTGGAAAGCACATTGGACATTGGAGCATTGGAGGCAAGTCACATAGTATGACTTTGTTACCTATAGGTTTTGTGGTTCTTAACTGTATAAAACTGCTTAAATTTAACAAGAGGAATGGAAGTACCTCAGTACATTTCAAAAGATTTCATGCACACAAGAGGTTTTTTTTAACTCTCTTTTTTTGCATAAAAAATGCCTGATGCTTATAAAAGAGTCTAAAGCTTTCAGGAGCTTTTACAGGCATTAAGCAGTTGGGCATTAATTCATTTTATTGGCCAGAATTAATAATTTATTCTGGCCTTGAAATTAATTAATGCTGGAGCACTTGCATTTAGGTGCATTTTGCAGCTTTCAGCAGCTTTTAGTAGCGTCAAGCATTTTTCCTGCCCAAATTCTGCCGCTTCTGGCGCACTGGCAGTGTTTTTTTTCTGCTTCTAAAAGCTCCTGCCATCAAACACTGCTAAAAGCCTATGTGTGCATAGACACATAAGCTAACATGGAGGGGCATTCGGAGGCAGGAAAAAAAAAACGCCAGATGTCCCTGTAAGCAGCTGTAAAACCGTCCAGTTTGCACGAGGCCTTAACAGAGGGAAATATAAGTTCCCAATCTTAACGATGTATTAAACTCAAAACCATCTGGCCAATAACACACTTTCTGTATTTGAGTGCCCCCACTATTCATAAAGGAGCATAGGGGGCACTATAGTCCAATCCTAAAGTCATTCTGAAAAGAGGCAATGACATGGGAGCAGGTGCTCAGGTAAAAAAGGAAAAACACAAAAAACATCAATGCAGAGGCCACTGCCACTGACCACCAATACTATGGGGGTGTACATTACACTGCCACCAATGCAGGAGGGCTACATTTTACTGCCATTGACCGCCAATGCAGAAGGGTTACATTTCACTGCCACCTACTACCATTGGAGGGGGTTACATCTCACTGCCAGTGACTACCAATGATGGCAAACATAAATGGCAATGCCATCAACACCAATGGGGGGGGTGGCATTATTTTTAGGGACACCAAAACTAGAAGTTACTGTTAGCGCCACTGACCCTAATAATGGGGGTTATTGTTTCCACTAAAACCAACAATTGGCATTAACCACCACTTTCTCTTCAGGAGAAAAAAACTAATGCAGTCTAAGAAACAGCTAGATGTAATGCATTACATTTTCATTTCAGGGTTTGAGAATGCTTTAAGAATAATTTTCCACCAGCCTGCTTCAATTGTTTAATTACGCATGTTTTTCCATTTATTACTCTTTGTTATCTGCAGAAGCAGCTTTGAGCCAATTGTTAGTTATTGTGTCTTTTGAAGAGAGGAGGCATTACTCAGGAAATGAGTCTGTGTGCCCGGTTTTGTTTTATTAGTGGAAATATTCCTTTAATAGATTGGGGAATGTCTCTTCGCAAGGGCACTGCATATGATAACAGAAGACCTTTGTGGGATGTACAAGAAGACGGTCAGCAGCTTTTAGCTCGTTTGGTTTGTCTGTTGTGTTGTCTGTCGTTTGACTGTGGACAGTCTGGGTAACAATTCACTTAGAATATAACTTCCTGCATTAGCCTGCAGTTGTCTGTACTACAAATGCTGCAATTGTATCTCCAGATTCCTTAGATATAACAGGATGACTTTCAGAAGGGGAGAAATTTAAGAAACCTTATTCGCTCTTTACACCATGTTTCTGTTTACATCCCAATAGCAACTCTGAGCAACATGTAGAATATGTAAATGAAATGCTTTCCAGAAAAACATTACCAAAACCCATTGAATTTAAAGTGTATATAATCCAAAAACCAAAAATGTAACACATTTAAAATATTATATTTCATGTATTGCAGCTTGTAAGATCTCAGTTCTCTTTTCCAGGCTTTTTTTTCCTTTAGGGCTCTTTCACACACATGGAGCCCGTTTTGACGGGCTCCGCTGCTCAGCGGGGAACCATCCGTTGATCCCCGTTGAGCCGGCGGATGACAGGACAGTCTCTGCAGTGCAGAGACTGACCTGTCAGAGCTCCATTCTCCTCTATGGAGAATCAGATGAACACAGACCGTCTGTCCGTGTTCATCCAATCCGATCCGCCAGGCAGATGGAAAATAGGGCTTCCATCCGTCTGTTTCTGGCGGATCGGAGCGGATCGGGTGTCAGCGGACATGTCACCGCTGACATCTGCAGCTCCATAGAAGTACATGGAGAGTCCGTTTGGGTTTGCCTGAAAAACTGACAGGCGGACCCAAACGATCCCTGTGTGGGAAAGAGCCCTTATTCTATGATTCTGCTGGTAACACACTCTTAGTAACCCCTTGTTATAGGAGACAACGCTCACTATACTGTATCTATGAAGCAGCATTGTCACATTCGGCATGCTAGACTAAAGAAACCCTCCCTTCCCTCGCCTCATCATCAAGTCATCAAGCATTTTAAGAATAAGACAAAGGCAGTTCCTTATATCTTTTTGTTTCAATGCTTTTATTTGATTTTCATAAAAAGTATAAAGGTTATGACCAATAATAAAAGAATAAAGTTTGTCTTGTCATTTGCCTATACATCAAGATACTGGGTGTAGATATTTATGACATTGTGTAACAGTGCATAAATGTCAAACCTTTTCAAAAATAATCCTCTCACCACCAGTGTGAGCATGTAATATCCATTTAGCATTGAGAACTAAGGACAAAGAGGAGGAGAAGTAGGAAAGAAGAAAAGAAGGAATGAAGTGACCCTTAGTAGATAGTAGGACCCCCCAGCCCCGGCCGTCGCCATCTCGGGTTGTCTCTAATCCAATATGGTTCTGGGGTTTCCAGACAAATATCTGACCCATGGGTCCCAAACATTTTCAAATTGTTTAAATTTATTGTGGAGAATCGCAGTCATGCGCTCATTTACCATTATCCAAGAAAATTTGTGTTTGAGTTGTTCAAATGGTAAGCTAGCAGATTTCCAAGATTTAGCAATAATGATTTTCGCTGATGTGAATATGAAGGCGCCTCTGAGCGTCAGGTGCCGCCCAGCAAGGCCTGTTTTGGAGACTTAGCCAGGTTTACCTGGGTAAGTGAATAAATGAAATTGTGCACTCTAATCCAGAACCTCCGCACCTTTGGGCATTGCCACCAGATGTAGTACATCATTCCTTCATGTCCACAGCCCGAAAGCATAAAAGGGATGCTCCCGGTACATAGGCTGCTATTCTCGCTGGAACCATATACCATCTCAGAAATATCTCAAATCTCAAAGTCGTCTGAGCCATGCTGTACCATTCATCCAGTCCTATCGTTTCTTGAAGATGAGACTCCCATTTTTCCATGCACCCTTGTTTAGTTGAGGCATCTGTCAAAATTCTGTAGATTTCTGAAATATGTCTCCTGACTTTGTCGTACTTCTGGCACAGATATTCCATGCTAGACATTGTTACAATATCCGAGTTATGTGACCGGGCATATAAAAAGTGTGCTATCTGAGTGTATCTAAAATATTCAGATACTGGCATTTGATACTTCTCTACCATGGTACATCTAGTTAAGGTACCTTTGTGATCACACAGGTCAGCTATGCGTAGCAGGCCTATGTTAGTCCACCACTCAAACATTCTGGGAGAGAGGCCCAGGGTGAATTCCCCATTTCTGAGAATGGGAACAATGGAGTATGCAGGGATTGGAATTTATGGTGTTTCAAAATTCTATCCCAAATATCCAAGGACAGAGAGAGTGCTGGGCATAAAATTGGGGGTCGGTCTTTGGATGGTAGCCAAAGCACATGACTAAGCGTCCAGACAGGACACGCGCATGCCTCCATCTGCTTCCAAATAGGTCCCCAATCCTCCCCTTCCCTGTGGAGTGAACAGGGTGCGCTTATTCACCCTAGGCCTCTTGTCTCCCCAAATGAAAGACAGGATTTTCTTCTGAAAAGCTAAAACCTCCAAAAGTTTCAGTGCCACAGGTAACTTACTGAAGAGATACAAAATCTTTGGGAGTATATCCATTTTTACTGAATGTAGTCTGCCAAACCACGACGGGGGATGAAGTAACCACCTAGCCATGTCTGCTCATAATATTTTAATCAGTTGCAGGTAGTTTCTGGAGTACAGGGTGTGTATTGAAGGGGTGATATTAATTCCCAAATATGGGAGAGCGTCTGTGTGCCATATAAAGTTGAAGGAGCGCTTAAGGGTCGAGAGCGTATCTTTGTCTAGCATGACATTCATTGCCTGTAATTTATCGTGATTCACTCTGAGGCCTGAAATTGTTGAAAATGGTTGTAAGGTTGCATATATATTGGGGAGAGTGGTGATTGGAGCCGTAAGGGTTAACAGGATGTCATCTGCAAATAAGATGTTTTTATGTTCCCCATTACCACAAATCACCACTTTAATATCGTTGGAAGCCCAAATTTTGCATGCCAGTGGTTCCAGAGCTAGGACAAAAAGCAAAGGGGATAATGGGCAGCCCTGGCGAGTACCCTGTTGGATGAAAATGGGACCAGAGGAATACCCTTTTATCATTAATGAAGCTGTTGGGGAGTTATATAGACCTCTAAGTTTTGTCAAGAATCTTAGCCCGAATTTGGTCAGGGCATAAAAGATAGGGCATCAAAAGCCTTGTGTATGTCCAACGACAGCAGCATTCCTTTTATAACCCCTACCATCCCAGTCAGATTGCTTATCTAATATAGATATAATATCGATCACTTTGCTCGTCTGATCTGATGTTTGGCGACCAGGGATAAATCCCGCCTGATCTGGGTGGATGTTCTGTGCTATAAAAGAGTTTAGTCTGGTTGCCAACACTTTAGTCATGATTTCCAAATCAACATTGATCAAGGAGATCGGGCGATAGTTTGCGCAAGCTCCAAGATCGTTCCCTGGTTTGGGAAGCACGTGTATATAAGCCTCCTGTTCCTGTCCTGGAATGTTGATGCCCTGCCCGATAGAGTTAAAGAATGAGCATAGGTGAGGAATCAAAGTCTCTTGGAATATCTTATAATAGTGTCCGGAAAACCCATCCGGTCCTAGTGCTTTGGAAGGGTTCAAGGTTTTTATGGCCTGTCTAATCTCTAGCTCTGTGAATTTCCATTCGGTCCGCGTGATCCTGCTAAGCTTTGAGGGAACTTTTATGGTTTGCCCTATAAGGTAGAATAAAACTTCTTGAATTCATTTACAATCAGTTCTGGATTCTGCATCGAATGACCATTATTCAGTTTAAGTTTCGGTAGGGCTGATGCATAGGGGTGAGGTGTCAATTTCTAGCCAAAAGAGTCTGTCTCCCATGGTATAATATTTATTTTTTGACCATCTTATCTGCTTTTTGGCTTGAGTGGTAAGACTCAAATTTAGAGCTAATCTGGCTGCATCAATTTCTTGTCTAATATCTACCTGGGGTGAGTTTGTTATATCTTTAATGACAGTTTTACTTTGATATGATAAAAGAAGAGGATGTAAACTGTGAAAGCTGTGCCCAAAAAAGGCAAGTGGAAGACAAGAGATGAATCCCAAGTATTGCCTATTGACTTCCCACAGCAGTTCATTTTACTATTGCTTAATCACGTAAGGACCGGAATGATTTCCCACTGTAGGACCAGAGCACTTTTAGCACAAATAGAGCTTTCTTTTGGTGGTATTTGACCTCTGTGTCACTTCTGATCACCACTATAAACAAAAAAGTGCGACAATTTAGAAAAAAAACAATATTTTTTACTTTTTGCTAAAATAGATATCCAAAAAATTATAAAAGAAACTAATTTATTCATCAGTTTTGGCCGATATATATTCTTCTTCATATTTGTGGTAAAAAAAAATTGCGTTCGGCGTTTATTGATTGGTTTGCGCAAAAGTGACTGCTTTTACAAACCATGAGAATTCATTTATGCCATTTTTACTTTTTTTTTTTACTAGTAATGGCGGCCATCTGTGATTTTTATTGGGGCTGCGATATTGCAGCGGACATGTCGGACATTTTTGACACTTTTTTTGGGACCAATGACATTTATACAGCAATCAGAAATTTAAATATCCACTGATTACTGTGTAAATGTTATTGGCAGTGAAGGGGTTAACCTGCAGAGGGTGATCTATGGGGTTAACTGCATTCCCTAGGTGTATTCTAACTGTGAGGGCGTTATAGACGATGATTCGCGCTATCTAACCACTCTGCAGCAGTAAATGTACGCGAGGCGGTCAGAAACCTGTTAAACTGGATGTAAACCCTCTCCTATACCCAGTTAAATGAATAGCCTCAGATGATACACTGAGATAAAACAAATCCTCCTACATACATTTTACATGTATATCTGCTGTCTTCCCCTTTCTACACTCTTTGGAAGGTGCACATCATGTTAAAAATCCTTCATCCTGTTTCAGCAGTGGGAGTGGAGTCTGGGCTTACACTGTGTGAGAGATGATTGGAGGAAAGGCACACACCTCCCCTCCACATAGGCAGAGGAACGAAAAAACACGCAGAGCTGTAGTCTGAATATACAAGCTCTCTGCTAATCTACCTCTAAGCTCCTTCCCCGACACAAATTTCCAGTCGCTGTTATCTCCTGTGTTGGTGAAACTGGTCAGAAGTGACTCTGTTGATAACAGAGGAATGGAGCAGCAGAAACAAACGGCACTTTGAGCTTTGGAGAAGATAAGTAAACACTACAGATATAAAGTATCTCACATAAGTGAGCACACCCCTCACATTTTTGTAAATATTTTATTCTAACTTTTCATGTGACAACAGTGAAGAAATTACACTATGCTACAATGTAAAGTAGTGAGTGTACAGCTTGTATAACAGTGTAAATTTGCTGTCCCCTCAATATAACTTAACAGCCATTAATGTCTAAACCGCCGGCAACAAAGTGAATACACCCCTAAGTGAAAATGTCCAAATTGGGCCCAATTAGCCATTTTTCCTCCCCGGTGTCCTGTGACTTGTTGTTCCAAGGTCTCAGGTGTGAATGGGGAGCAGGTGTGTTATCGCTCTCACTCTCTCATACTGGTCACTGGAAGTTCAACATGGCACCTCATGGCAAAGAACTCTCTGAGGATCTGAAAAAAAGAATTGTTGCTCTTCATAAAAAGGGCCTAGGCTATAAGAAGATTGCCAAGACCCTGAAACTGAGCTGCAGCACGGTGGCCAAGACCATACAGCGGTTTAACAGGACAGGTTCCAGGTTCCACACAGAACAGGCCTTGCCATGGTCGACCAAAGAAGTTGAGTGCAAGTGTTCAGCGTCATATCCAGAGGTTGTCTTTGGGAAATAGACGTATGACTGCAGAGGTTGAAGGGGTGGGGGGGTCAGCCTGTCAGTGCTCAGACCATATGCACATTGCATCAAATTGGTCTGCATGGCTGTTGTTCCAGAAGGAAGCTTCTTCTAAAGATGATGCGCAAGAAAGCCCGCAAACAGTTTGCTGAAGACAAGCAGACTAAAGAGGAGTGGAAGAGGGCTCCAGTGACAACCTGTGAAGCTCTGGTGAACTCCATGCCCAAATGGTTAAGGCAGTGCTTGAAAATAATGGTGGTTACACAAAATATTGACACTTTGAGCCCAATTTGGACATTTTCACTTAGGGTTGTAATCACTTTTGTTGCCAGCGGTTTAGACATTAATGGTTGTGTGTTGAGTTATTTTGAGGGAACAGCAAATTTATACTGATATACAAGCTGTATACTCACTACTTTACATTGTAGCAAAGTGTAATTTCTTCAGTGTTGTCACATGAAAAGATATAATAAAATATTTGCAAAAATGTGAGGGTGTACTCACTTTTGTGAGATACTGTATGTGATTAGTTCAAATATCATGAACCACTTTAATCACCATGTCTTGTCTTGCACTGTGTCTCTGTATGGAGGCAGTGCTTGGTAGAGGCAAGGCTTTGCTTCCCCATGTCAGAGGTGCCCCCTGATGAATGGTGCTGTGAGGACTGGTGGGGGAATATTCAAAAAGCATCAGGACGGGTGTCACAGATCCACAGAAGGAATGAAAGAGAAGGAAGATGCATGCACTGTGGGTCTTAAAGCACATCTTTCTCTCCAGCAGTGAGAACCATGGTGGTGCAATTACCAAATCTCACTCTAAAGGCCATTTGTTCATGCAGATGGAGCTGCCGGGTCCTCTGTGCAGAAAGTCCATATAAGTCTATGGAGACGCAGTGGCAGACAGTGTACCTTTGGGGCTGTTCACCCGCGACCCTATCAGATTAGGACATTGTGTCTGTATAGTTGCTGCCTCCACATAAACCTACATGGGCTGCCTGTGTTCAGCCAATTCACAGTGTATGGACCTCAGTGCCCAAGTCAATGAGAACTAAGACAAGCAGTAACAGGCAGTTGTGCTTCTCATAATGCAGATATGCAGCTATGAGACTCAAGGCACAAAAGTGGCAGGGTACTACTTTGGCACAATAAAGACATTTTTATAAAAGACGCTTCAATAATAAAACATACTGAGTAAAATTACACTGTCATTTCCTTTAAACGTGGAGCAGTCCTGCCACTAAACCCAGTAACTGAGAAGAGGGACAAGTTTCCTATTTGGACAGATGAACACATGACTACTTTGGACCACATCCATGTATTCAAGACAATAGCCAGCTGTTTGGACCACTTCCAGTCCCATAGTTTTTACGAAGCAGGAAAAATGACCTCTCACTCTTCATGCAGAGATTAGCTTCAGAATGCATTTGTAAACATACCCAAAACAGCTAGGAATAAAAGCAGGCTCTCAGAAATAAGACTTTCCTGGCCAACTCTAAGAAGCTGTAATGTTTATAAGTGATCTCACCTGCTGCCTGGGAACAAATATAAGGATATGCTTAGGTTATTTCTCACACCAGTTTACATATTCTAAAAAGAGAACCATTTCTATAATCTTACAAGCTTACCACTAACAAGATAAATACATATACGCTTCTTCTCGCAAAAGCCCAGTCATGACTGATTCTCTGTAGACCCCATCTTCAGCCAAAACTTTTTATAGACACCGATCCATAGATGCATATTCTAATATGATCCAGACAATTCTAATTAGTACAGTACAGAAATCCTTCTTCATTGGAGGATGCTTTTCCCCAATGAGATAAAAGGTTATTTTGTGTAGGCAGTAAAAGAAGCAAGAAATCCACCCATGGGGACAGACTGGACACTTACTAGTCCTAAAAGATACTCAGCAGATCAGCCTTTCTCAACCTTTTTTTAAAATGGAGAAACCTTTGAAATAATTTTTAGGTCTCGTAAACACTTGTTGATAATTATTATATCTATGGCACACATTAGTAAGTTGCGAATATACAAATAAATTAAGAATGTGGTGTATTTAGAGTACGGAAACAGAAAAAAACAAAAGGGCCACAAAAGAAATGCAGACCATACAAATTGCTCCTTTACACTGGTAGTCAGTGTAGTGCCCACCTTTACACTGGTTGTCAGTGAAGTGCTAAGTTAAATTTGTAGTCCATGGAGAATATCCCTCTTAGATTGATGGTCAGTGAATAAGGTCCCCATTACATTGATAGTCAGTGGAGATGGTCCCCATTATATTGGTAGTCAATGGAGAAGGTCCCAATTACATTGGTGGTCAGTGGGAAGAAGTCTCCTTACATTAGAGGTTCGGTGGATGTAAGAATGTCACCCCTTACAGATAGCAAAAAAGATAATTGATGTCAGTGGTAAGCTATGTGTGAGGTAAAAAAATGTCATTACTCAAGGACACCCTGGCAATCTCTGAAGGAACCCTGGTTGAGAATGGTGGCAGAAGATACTAAAGTGGACCTTGATTCTGTTAAAATATATGCACTGTAATTCCTGAATATTATTTATTTATTACAGGTACGCGTATAATGCTGTCCATTTATGCAGCACTTTACATATATATAGTACATTCACAGTCCTTGACCTCAAGGAGCTTACAATCTAAGGTCCCTAACTCACATTCATACATACATACTAGGGCCAATTTAGACAGTCAATTAACCTGAATAAGAAGATTGTGTCATTATAAAATGACTTGTAAAGTGTGAAGTTATCTTTTTATATACAAAGTTGCAGAAAGTTTGTAGCATACTGTGATGCTTTTTATTGCCTAAAGGTGTTAAGATGCAAGATGAATGCAGTACACAATATACCCAACACAGGATGTACACAGAACATTCACAGAAACCAGAAAAATAACTTTTATCTAAGCAAGCAAAATGTATAAATCTGTTTCAGTGGTCATGTGATCAATGTACCATACAAGAGAGCAGCACTTTTGAAAGGTTTGTTCATGCAATACTCAATAGTACAGTAGTTAGTACTTAAAATGTTTATATTCAAAGAACCTTCAGAAAATATTACAAATGTTAATCCCTTGCAAATAGGGGCCATGATACGTCTTGTCAATTTTTATACATTTAAATCTTATTGATAAGGTGGCTGTTAGAGAAGGTTACACAATTAAATAACAATATGGAGGGTGCTACAAAAAGATAGTGTTGTGTTACACACACCCCAAGACAGCTAATGACATTTCTCCCTGTCAGGGGATGCAAGCTTCCAGTGAGGGTAAACAGATCAATTGGCTGCACCTACCGAAATCAGGACCACACGGATAAGTGAAAAAGATATATTTATTAAAGAAAATGACATGCATCCAATACCAGCACCAATGAAAATAAACAAACAAGGTGAAATGTAAAAGAAGAAACTGAGTAAATGCCCTAACTAACTAACTAACTAACTAACTATTACAAATAAGGAGACACACAACAGAATACCGGCAGAGAAAGGGGACAAGGGGAACAGAAGGTCAGCAGCAACAGGACGCAGGTCACAGGGAACAGGGCTCCGGGTCAGGTACGGGAACAAGGACCAGAGGACAGAACATACTCAGGCAGGAACACGGCTTGCAGAGCAATACTGAAGCCCTGAACCTTTGTGAAGGCCGGGCTTATATACTCCCAGCAGATCATGCCAGGTGCAGCCTGATAACCATCAAGTCCATTTGCTGGGAGACACCAGCTGGTGGCCACTATAACTACATCCTCTGGTGCTGAAAGCAAGACCGCCAGGTGAGCCAAGTAGCAACACAGGTCCTTACACTCCCCCAATCATCACGGACTGTGGAAAATTTTGCATTTCATTTGGAAATCAAGGTCCCGGAGTTTGGAAAAGTGGAGAGGCACAGAATCCAAGTTGCATGAGGTTCATTGTGAAGTTTGCACAGTCAGTGGTGATTTGGAGAGCCATGTCATCTTCTGGTGTTGATCCACTGTGTTTTATGAAGTCCAAAGTCAGCACAGCCCTCTACCAGGAAATTCTAGAGCAGTTCATGCTTTCCTCTGCTGACCAGCTTTATGGAGATGCTGATTGCATTTTCCAGCAGGACATGGTAGCTGTCCACACTGCCAAAAGTACCAATACCTGGTTTAATGATCATGGTATCACTGTGCTTGATTGTCCAGCAAACTCACCAATGGCGGCTGGTGGGCTTTTCTCTTGGAGGGGTGGCAAACAACCAGCACTACCCCCCCGGGCGGCGTGGCACTGATGCCCCTCCCTGCACCAGTGGCTGTCGGAAGCTCACGACACTGACAGCTGCTAGTTCATTCCCCCCACACAGGAGGTCCGGCACTTACTGGTTCATAGGGGCTGCTGTGGTGTGCTCTCCTCCTCTGGAGAGTGGGAGTGCAAGCAGCGGCGGCACCAGCTCCAGCTCCAGCATGTGTCTCCTCTTTCAAAGTGCTAGGCATCCAATAGGATCGCCTGGCACTTTGACCAATCGGAAAACAGGTCTCACACCTGCCTCCTGATTGGCGGGGAGGAACTGTAGTGTGATAATAGTGAAAATTAATTTGCTATCATCACACAATTGGGTGGGATCGAGTCTACCCTTGTTAGAAGCCTATTAGAACCTCTGGCTCAGGTGCTTCAAAAAAACACACCTTCGTCCACCCCACCATAGGAAATCATGCACCCGGCATTCTGAAAGGGGCTGGGTGCATGAAAAGGGGGTTGGCGCCAATGCACCCTCAATGTACAAGCCGCCACTGAAACTCACCTAACCTAAACCCCATAGAGAATCTGTGGGGTTGTGGGGTATTGTCAAGAGGAAGAGAGACACCAGACCCAACAATGCAGATGAGCTGAAGGCTGCTATCAAAACAACCTGGGCTTCCATAACACCTCAGCAGTGTCACAGGCTGAGCCGCATTGATGCAGTTATTGATGCAAAAGGAGCCCCGACCAAATACCAAATGCATACTATACTGTACATGACCATACTTTTTAGTAAGCCAACACTACTGTATAAAAATCCTTTTTTTTATTGGTCTTATGTAATATTCTTATTTTCTGAGATTCTGCATTTCGGGTTTTCACTGGCTGTAAGCCATAGTCATGAGAATTAAAAGAAAGAAATACTTGAAATATGTGTGTAACGCATCTATATAAAATATATGAGTTTTCCTTTTTGAATTGAATTACTGAAATAAATTAACTTTTTGAAGATATTCTAATTTTATGAGATGCACATGTAGAAGTGAACTATAAATGCACTGGGGTGTACTGCAGTGAGAAAATGCTGTAGGTTCATAAAAACCTGAGTTGTGGTGTCTTGGCAGCCCATTCAAAATGAATGGTCTGCTTTACCACAACATACATCATCGCACAAAATAACACACATTATAGCACTGACAAAGTCTGAGTCAGCCCATGGGCTTCCAAGTAGTTGGATTTGCTGTAGAGCAAGACAAAACACACTGTTTGCAGGATTCACTGATCTCCCAGAAAGCACAGCAAACATATATGGCCAAATTTGCTATTGATCTTCTGATGCTGGCAGGGTTTGCTGGTTTATGACCCCATTGTTTAGGAGGAGGATGGCTTCATTTTATATACCGTACGTTTGATGGTGCTGTTCTTTTTTTTACGTAAAGTTAAGACTTATCTTGGACATTTAGTTGCAATCAGTATCTTTTCCACTTTCTCTTTCTCTCCTCATTAAGATATCAGTGAAACCTGTAAAGACCAATGTTTTGATCTCCTGCACAGCATTATTATGTCTGCCACATTATCATTTGCACTTCTCAATGTTGCCTATTTTCTGGCGGTGTTATCTGTAAAAGGAGCAGGCAGCTGATATCAAGTAATTGTTTCCAGGGAAAGCTGCTACTCCCCTAGCTTATGTGCAGCATGATAACACCTCAGGAAATGAGGGGCCACAAGACTTGGAAGGGTAGGCCTGCTTGTTTGCGCAATACAAGCTGGAAGCAAACTAACCTGGAAATCACAGCTGCATGGTGGAGTAGTAACATAAACAGTGTCTTCTCAGTAGCATCAAATAGCAGCAATTAAAACATGATTAGCCTGATATTAACACAGAATAGTTTACATATAATACAAAAATGGGACAAGTATATGAACTGGTTTTCCTTCTGACCAAATGACCGTTTCTACGTGATTTTCATATCTGTGTCTTCTATATTTTACTGTATGAATGTTGTCCATATTTTAAATCCATCACAACTTTAAAATGATTGTAAAGTCTTGCTTTTTTTTTTTTCTATAAAAATAACAATCGCGTTATACTCACCACCTCTCTCTGTGCGGTGGTTTTGCACAGGGCAGCCCAGATCATTAGTTCATGTCTGCGCTCTTGAACTTTCACCTGAAAAGGTATTGCACCCACACCTTTTAAATGTATGGCAGCTGCATGGGTAGCCGGGGGAGTATCCACTATATTCTTCATTTAAACTTTCAGTTTAAGGCTAAGTCTTATTAAAGAATAACTCTTGCATGCATTCAAAAATTAAATACAGGTCCATATATTCATACCTGCAATTAACCATTATTGAAATGTGAAGAAAATCCCTTAAAGCGGAGGTCCGCCAGGGAAAAAAAAAATAAAAGTCAGCAGCTACACATACAGTAGCTGCTGACTTTTAATAATAGGACACTTACCTGTCCTTGAGTCCAGCGATGTTTGCACCCGCCGCCGATCTTCGGATCGGGGGTCGGGAGCAGCCGCGTCCATTGCGGGTAAGGGAATCCGGACGTGTAGCATTACAGCTTCACGCCAGGCACCTTACTGCACATGTGCGAGGCTCCGCTGCGCTCTGCTATTGGCCAGGCGGCCAGTAGCAGAGTGAGCAGTGAGGAGGGAGCCGGGCTGCTGATGTCAGCGGCCGAGGTGGACGGCCGGAGCTCCCGGATGTGTGGAAAAGAACACCTGTCTAAAGACAGGTGTCCTCTTCCCCCTCCCCCAGAAAGGTGACAAATGTGACACCTGAGGGGGGGGGATCCAACCACTTTTGGGTGGAACTCCGCTTTAAGCCTCGTACACACGGTGCGACGGTCTTACGACCGGACGTCCAAAATCGTATGTTGGCTGTTGTGTCTCGCGTACTGACGTGCACTAAGCAATCGTATGACCAAGCCTAACGTGGTGAGGTGCTACGAGTGTATAAAGAGGAAGCTCAGGTGAATGTGGTTTGTGGATTAGGAACATAGGTTTACACGAACGGACAATTCCGGGACTTCTGAGCATGTGTGTTTTGCACTTACAGCTTTGTTGGCCCAACTTCTCTGTACACACGGTACAACAGCCATACAACCGCTTGTTGTAGAACCAAAGTTTTCTAGTCTGCTTTTCTAGTCTGCTCATCCAACCTCTGTTGTACGACCGGCGCACGTTGGCTGTTCTAATCGCGCATACTAACGGTTGGATGATCGTACAAGAAGCTGTTGTACAACCGCTGTACCATGTGTACGGGCCTTTACTTTAAGGAATCTTTTCCCCGTTATAGCAAATTGGATCACGCTTTGCTGGGGTGTTTTGCCTTCCTCTGGATCAACTGTGGGTGAAGGATTGTATATGGGATTGTTTGGTTATATATAGTTTTTTTTTTTTTTTGGTTGAACTAGATGGAGTTGTGTCTTTTTTCAACCTGACTAACTATGTAACTACGTAACTTATTCTTTGCTTTCCAATTCCTTGACACCTCCCCTAACAGAAGCCCAATTTGTTGGCATTACTAAGATTGAGCTCAAACAGCTGTCTGGAGTGCTGTCAGTTGCCCTGTTTCACACCCTGTCTTTTGATGCTGGCTCAGTTGGATCTTCCATTGGCAGTCCAGCTTTTTGATTGCTAGGACACAAACAGTCAGGTTAGGTAACGTCACACAGCATCATTGGTTGTTAAGATGCAGGTGGCTGTGCACCCACACAATGAAAGGTTTGAGGCCCAGCTGTCTGCACCCTAGCAACCAATGACACTGCGAGGTCTGTGTCCTAGCATTCAATGATGCTGTGCAGCCTGGCCACCTTTGTCCTAAAGATCAATGAAGCTGAATTACTGGGTGGGAAATACAGCTGTGCCTACCACTGCTGGAAATGACAAATGGAACTGGTGAACTGACATGGCCTCTCTCCGTGCATACCTAGTATAGCACTCAGATCAGGGAAGCTCTTGGTGCCCAATAAAAATAGAGTCAATCACCACTATTTAAAATGTGAGTAAACCCCCCTTTGCTGTTTTGTACCTACAGGTAAGCCTATAATAAGGTTTACCTGTAGGTAAAGTAAATACCATGCGCCATTTAGGAGATATTTACATGTGTAGCAGCTGGTGATGTCACTGGCTCATGCACACTAAACTGCACACCACCCATGCCATCTGTTGAGAGAGCTGTGCCACGGCCATAACTGCATGCGTGGGATTGATGTCATCACGGCTTGGCTATTCAAGCGTCCGGGGCCTATGAACCTGGAAGGAAGTCTGGGTGGAGATGGATTTCCTGTCAGTGGTGATAGGACGCTGTTGGAAGGATCAGTCTTTTAGGTAAGTATGTCATAATGTGCTTAGTATGCAGTGCATACTAGCACATTATGATATTACCCTGCAGGGAAACAAGTTTTTTTTTTTCGAAATGCAGTTTACTACTGCTTTAAATATTTACCTCCTTGCTAGTTGCATGGTCGGACAGCAGTGTGTGTGTATTGGAGGAGACATTGTGTGCTTTCAACCACATATCTCAGGAACACGGCCACCTAGAAGAGACAGAGCAAAGTGCTACATGCACTTTGTCACCTAGGTGCCATTTGAAATATGTAACACATTTGATGATTTTGTTTTTATAAGGCCTAGGTTATATGGATTTCAGGAAACAATGTTTGAAGAGACATTTACTAGCTTTGGAAGCAAAAAACTCATATTATTTGTATTATTGTACCAATTGACCTAGTACACACAGGTGCAGGCAGGTACAATTTACCCCCCCTCTGTAGGTGGTGCTGTGTTGCTGACTGCAGTCTCTGTAGGTGTCACCAAGGGAGCAGTGGTTCAAATGGACGCTGCAACACATGTCCTCCACGGCCATCTTTACTAGGTGCTATGTTAATAAATAGCAGTGCCCACTGCAGTTGCCATGCAGATGTGTAGTGGATAGAGTAGGGACAGGATCCACCCTGGACAGTGGCAGCTTATTCAGCCCTAGGGAGAGGTTCCTAAAGAGTAGGGACAGACTAAGGACATCACTGCCGGCTGTGCTATTTCCTGGACTCTAGTGATATGACAAGGTTTTGTAATTAATTCTCCCAAGTGCTGCTAGTACTTCTACTCTGCCTAACAGCTACCCTCAGATGCTGCTCCAGTAGTAACATAAGCCTTATTAGAGTGACAGCTTTAATGCTGGGAATACTCCAACGTGTCACTAACATTGCTGAGAATTTCTTCGCCTGTGTTGATTGCGTTACTAAGACTTTGTCACCATATTGTTTTGGGACTGTTAAGACAAGCACCTTGCCGCTGTTCTCCATGCGTTATTTGTAACCTTCGCTTAACTAAATAATAATCATGCCACTTTACTTACCAGTCTCTGTGTGCCATTCTTCCATATTGGGTACCAACTCACTCACACAGAGGTATTTAAAAGCATGTAGTGTTTGACAAGCATTTGTGCATTTTTTTACAAACACAAAAATTGCTACTCACAGACAAAAGCTGGCAAATTTGCATATAAACTTACCTCCCAACTCACAAAATAAATAAAGGTTCCTAGAGACAGGGCTCATTCAGATAGGTGGCCAGAGGCCAGGAAAAAGAAGGAGGTTGAGCTGCATGTAGCTGCTCTACACATGCCACCGCCATGATGTTTTGCTTTGTCCAGTGGTTCATCTAACACTTTAGCCATTGCTTTCTGTCACTTCATGTTTTGATGAGTTTTATGTTTATATGCCTATGTGCTAATTTTTTTCTGTGATTAGCCATTTATGTGTTGCATTTTTTTTTCTCAATAAAGGTACATGCTTGCTTCACAAGACCAGTGTGCTCTCTTCTTTGTCCTATTTATGCCATCAGACCACCCTCCTGCAATAGGAGCTGCCCGTCACTAGGAAGTGTGATTGAAACTATGCAATAAACCAGTGGTCTCCAAAATGGGGCCTTATGTGGCCCTTTTCATGCCTGTTTCTTGGGGCACTAATACTCATATAAGGCTCTATTCCACCCACTTACATCACTATTGAGGCACCATTCCTCCCACTAATACCAGCAATGGGGCACCATTCCTCCCAGTAATACCAAAGATGGGGCATGGTTTACTCCCACTGTCCACAGTCCAGCCCCTCTAAAGTCTGAAGGACAGTAAACTGGCCCTTTGTTTAGAAAGATTGAAGACCCTTGCATTAAGGGAGTATTAAACCCAACAACAAAATGTAATATATTACAGTTTACCAATCATTAGATGTTATGGCTGCATCAGGTTTCTTTTCTTAGTTTTTGTTTTGCCCTCTGTTTTTACCTGGTGATCTGGTCAGTAGCACACCTCTTGTATTAGTGAGACACAACTTTGGAGGAATGAACACAGGAGGCACAACAGACAGCAACATTGTTAGTCTGGGGGGAAAGGAGTGTTAAATGTATTAGCAGATTTAGATACACTAATTGAAGCCAATCTCCAGCTTACACTTTATAATCAGTTAGAGCAAACTGTTTCTTTTTCCTTTTGGGTGTCAGGAACCATGAATCAGATTAAGACATAAGTGCAGTAAAATCACACTTTTAAATAAAAAGGTAAAATTATATAAACAGAGTAAATGTGGTCAAAACATACAAGCAAAAGAGAAAAATTAGCTGTTCCAGGTGTGAGTAGTAAGAAAGAAATCAGGCGAACCTGGTACTGGTCCAGTCCATGATCTGGGAAAGCTATTGTGAAGTAGAGAGATTTGACCGTACACAGTTAGAGCTTGAATACAAAAGCTGATTTATTGTAAATCCATCCAGGGACAAAAAAAATGATTACAGAAAAATTGCAGACACCAAAAAGCGGACAGGCAAAGATTGATGCATTTCACGAACTACAACTAACCTGGTTATGACTAAGCGAACATGTTGTTCGTGAAACGCATCAATCACTGGATGGATTTACAATAAATAAGCTTTTGTATTCAAGCTCTACCTGTGTGCCATCAAATCTCTCTACTTCACAAGTGGTGAAAACATAGCCAGGGTTGGGTAACCAAACTGGATAATCAAAGCAAGCCAGTGAAAGCAAGTCCAGAGATCAGCGAGGTGAAACAAATGGCATGCAGGGTCAGGAGCCAGGGGGAGAGTCAGGCAAGCAGGGTCTTGAATCCAGGCATCAGAAGAGAACGTCAAACAGGCAAAAGTCTTTCACAGGAAAACACAGCAGATATTTCTCCAGAGATGTTGACCAAGGCGAAGGCATCTGCAGTCTGACCAGGCAGTTTATATAGCAGCAGAGCTGGCTTAACGAGGCAGAAGAGTGGAAGCTGAGACTGGCAATTAACCCTCAGCTGAGCAGCTTGCTCTGAGAAGGGAGAGCTGAGCCCAGCCCTGACAGTACCCCTCCTCAACAACCCCCCCCCCCCAGGGGGCCACTAAGTTTGAGGGGCAAAACGTCTATGGAAAGCACGGTGGAGGGCAGGAGCAGGTACGTCCGAGGATGAGACCCAAGAACGCTCCTCCGGACCGTACCCTTTCCAATGAACCAGGGACTGTATGCACCCACAAAACCTACGGGAGTCAATGATAGATTGTTTTTCATATTCCTCTTGGTTCTCAACCTGAACAGGATGAGGACGTGGTACCGAGGTGGTGAAGCGGTTGCATACCAAAGGTTTTAACAAGGAGATATGGAATACATTAGAAATGTGCATATTAGAAGGCAGGTCCAAAGCGTAAGCCACTGGGTTGATCTTGCGGAGAATATGGAAAGGCCCAATAAAATGTGGTGCCAGCTTCAGTGAGGGAAAACGGAGTCAGTGGTTGCGAGAAGACAGCCAGACCCTCTCCCCAACTTGGTAAGAAGGCGCAGGTAGGCATCTGTATCTATCGTTGGCACTTCGCAAAGACCCCTGGACCTGAACCCAAGTGGAATGAAGACCACGAAGATGGTCCTCCAACGCTGGAATTCTCTGAAGAACAAATGAGTCAGGCAGCATGGCTGGTTGGAAACCATAATTTGCCATAAACTGAGACAATCGGGAAGCAGTACTGACGACACTATTGTGAGCAAACTCTGCCCGAGGTAACAGGTCAGACCAGTTGTTATGGTGGTCAGAAATAGAGCAACGTAAAAACTGTTCCAAGGACTGGTTGGCTCGTTCTGCAGCCCCATTGGACTGCGGGCGATAGGCAGAAGAGAAGGAAAGCTGAATTACCAACTCTGCACAAAAGGCTCGCCAAAACCTGGACACAAACTGGCTACCCCTGTCCCAGACGATCACCTTGGGAAGCCTATGTAAGAGAAAGATCTCCCGAGCAAAAATGGATGTTAATTCCTTGGACGTGGGCAAATTCTTAAGTGGAATACAATGTGACATGTTTGAGAATTGGTCTACCACCATAAGGATAACTGTGTTACCCTGAGAGCTAGGTAACTCTACAAAAAAAAATCCATAGACAGTTGGGTCCAAGTTGTTGTGGTGTTTTGTTCTGAGCACACACGGAACAGGCTGCTACAAAGGCGGCTACATCAACGTGGAGACTAGGCCACCAAAACTGTTGGGAAACAGCCCAAATTAGTTGATTCTTCCTTGGATGACCAGCAGCCTTGGGAGAATGGTAAGTCTGGACCACAGTAGTACGGAGTCTCTACGGGACAAAGCAGTGGTCACAAGGTTTCTGAGGAGGAGCATGAATCTGAGCAGCAAGGATCTTTTCACTCAAAGGTTAAGTGAGATTGGTACGAATCATAGCCAGAAGACGATCAGGAGATATCACAGGAAGAGGAACCCACTCCATCTTGGAAGCGGAGGAAAACTGTTGCGACAATGCATCGGCCCTTAAATTCTTAGTACTGGGTAAAAATGAGACTATGTAATTGAAGCTTGACAAGAACAGAGCCCATCGCGCTCTCCTGGGAGAGAGGCGTTTAGCCTCAGACAAGAAAGTGAGAGGAGATGCCTCCATTCTTTAAGGGCTAAAATGATCGCTAACAACTCTCTGTCCCCAATCTCTTAATTGCATTCCGCAGGAGACAACTTCTTGGAAAAGTAGACACAAGGATGAAGGGTAACGTAGGATCCGGATGTGCCAACACAGGAGCAGAAACAAAGGTAGCCTTGAGACTTTCAAAGGCCTTAACAGACTCCGGAGACCAATTCTGTGGGTTACCGTTCTTTCTGGTCATATCAGTCAGGGGCTTGACCAGAGATGAGAAGTTACAAATAACTTACGATAATAATTGGCAAAGCCAAGATAACGTAGTGGATGTAAACCCACGGATCGGGGCCACTGTAGAATTTCCGATAGCTTCTCTGAGTGCATCGAAAAACCATCAGTGGAAATGACATAACGCAGAAATTTAACCTGTTCACAGTGGAACTCGCACTTCTCCAATTTGCAATACAGGTTATTATCTCTCAGCCTCTGAAGCACACGGCAGACTTCTGTGTGGTGGCTCTCTAGGGACTTGGAATATATGAGGATACCATCGAGATAAACCACCACACATTGTTGCAACAAATCTCGAAGGATATTGTCGATGAATTCCTGCAAAACTGCCAGAGCATGCAAAAACCAAACAGCATTACGAGGTATTCATAATGGCCTGTCCTTGTATTAAACGCAGTTTTCCACTCATCGCCCTCCTTGATCCGCACAAGATTGTATGCCCCTCTCAGTTCAAGCTTTGTGAAAACTGTTGCTCCCTCGAGGCAGTCAAATAACTCCTTAATCAATGGAATCGAATAAGCATTCTTAATCGTGAAGCGATTGAGACCCCTATAATCGATAGTTAGCCACTCTTCTTTTTCACAAAGAAGAAGCCAGCACCAGCAGGAGACGAGGATTTGCAGATGAACCCTCTAGAAATACTCCTCCATGGCTTTATCCTCCAAGACAGACAAAGGGTAAGCGGAGGCCACGAAGGGGTATGGCAATCATACAACCAGTGTGGAGGCAAACTACCGGCTTGACCTTTATCAAAGACATTGCTAGATTTGCGGTATTCCTCCGGCAGGGAGGAGAGTTAAGAGGTACACAAGACCTAAGCCACTTTTTGAAAAAATGTCTTACAGCATTGTGGCGACCAGGAAAGAACCTCAGCAGAAAGCCATTCAAAAGAGGGGTTGTGCCTCTGTAACCAAGGATAGCGAATAACCATCGGAAAATGAGGAGAGGAAATGACTTGGAATTGGATTATCTCATGGTTAAAAGCCCCTACGGCCTTGGTCAACAGAGCAGTCTCATGAGTCACCTGGGCAGGCTGTAGAGGTCTCCCACCAATAGCCTCAATGGCAAGTGGAGTAGCCTGAAGCTGCAGCGGGATTGAGTGCTTAGACACAAAGACACTATTTATGAACAGGCCTGCAGCCCCAGAGTTGAATAGAGCCTGTATCTCGATGGACAATTCAGACCAAGAAAGGGTAACCGGAACCAGGGGCTTATCCTTCTGGATAACTGGGGATGTAACAACGCCACCTGTCTGTCCCCTACAGGACCTCAGGTGCAGGCGTTTCCCGGATGGGTAGGACAAGACTTCAAAAAGTGACCTGCTTGGCCTCAATAAAGGCACAATCTCTCCCTCCTCCTAAAGGCTTCACTGAGAGGCTCGGAACCAGGAGGTATAGGAGGTGAGGGTGGCACGGGTGGGACTACAAAGCTCGGAGCCAAACATGCAGGAGGCTTCCGGAAGCGATCCTTAAAGGAAGGTCTCTCTCAGAGTCTGGAGTCTATGAGAATGTCACACGTGATCAACCTCTCCAGCTTAGTAGGTATGTCTCGGGCTGCTATCTCATCTTTGATGTTATCTGAGAGACCATGAGAAAAAGCAGCCACAAGAGCCTCATTGTTCCAAGCAACCTCTGCTGCCAGATTGTGGAATTCAATGGCGTAATCGGCAACTGTTCTTGTACCCTGCTTGATGGACATGGGGCTTTTGGCAGCGGTAGTGGAGTGTGCGGGAACGTCAAATACCCTTTTAAAGGAGGCCACAAACTCTGGGTAACTCTGGACAACAGGTTTTTGCATCTCCCATTGAGATTTTGCCCAAGTCTCTGTCAGAAAGCAAAGAAATCCCAAAGCCTACTTTGCTTCTGTCTGTGGGAAACGCCTGGGGCAGCATCTCAAAGTATATCCCAACCTGGTTGCGAAACCCTCTGCATTGAACTGGATCGCCCCCAAATTGCTGGGAAAGTGGAGCAGAACTAGACATATTATATTATGAGGTAATATTTGAGGCGGGTGCCTGCACAGAGACTTGAGCATCAGCAGGGGCGGCCACTGTAGGAGGAACCAGGTGAGCAGTGCGATTCAGGAGTGTCTGTAATGCTATGGCAAACTGATCCAGGCGATGGTCCTGCTCATCCAATCGGAAAAAAATATTACCAGCAAGTGGATTGTCTGCATCTTCTGTATTCATGGCTTTCACCCATTGTCAGGAACCATGAATCAGACCAAGACAGAAGTGCAGTCCACTCTGTCTCACCTAATGATCATATCCTGTCTCGTTAAGCCAGCTCTGCTGCTATATAAACTGCCTGGATCAGATCGCAGATGCCTTTGGTCCCGTGAAAGACTTTTGCCTGTTTGACGTTCCCTTCTGGATTCAGGACCCTGCTCGGCTGACTTTACTCCCAGCTCCTGACCCTGCATGCTGTTTATTTGACTTTGCTGATCTCTGGACTCCCGTTTCACTGGCTTGCTCTGACTATCCACTCTGGTTACCAAACCCTGGCTATGTTTTGACCACGTTTACTCTGTTTATATCATTTTACCTTTTTATTAAAAAGTGTGATTTTACTGCACTTCTGTCTTGGTCTGATTCATGGTTCCTGACAGTGTCCTATTATTAAAAGTCAGCAGCTACAGTATGTGTAGCTGCTGGCTTTTCATTTTTGTTCTACTGCTATATAAACTGCCTGGATCAGATCGCAGATGCCATCGTCTTGGTCAACATCTCTGGAAAAATCTCTGCTGTGTTTTCCTGTGAAAGACTTTTGCCTGTTTGATGTTCCCTTCTGATTCCTGGATTCAAGAACCTGCTCGGCTGACTCTCTTCTTGGCTCCTGACCCTGCACGCCATTTGTTTGACCTCACTGATCTCTGGACTCCTGTTTCACTGGCTTGCTCTGACTATCCGCTCTGGTTACCGAACCCTGTCTATGTTTTGACCACGTTTACTCTGTTTATATAATTTTACCTTTTATTAAAAAGTGTGATTTTATTGCACTTCTGTCTTGGTCTGATTCATGGTTCCTGACAGTGTTCTATTATTAAAAGTCAAAAATTAAAAAAAAGTTCAAAAATTAAAAGCCAGCAGCTACACATACTGTAGCTGCTGGCTTTTAATTTTTGAAAGGTGGGCGGACCTCCGCTTTAACTATGGTGGGGGATGTATATATATGCCACAATAACAGTTCAGCAGTCAGTATGCTTTCCTATTTCTTCTGCTGGCCGGCTAATTGTATAGTGGTTTTGCACAGAGCCGCCTCCTCGGGTCCACACCAGCGCTCCTGGCCCGTCCCTCCTGCCGAGTGCCCCCAGAGCAAGCAGCTTACTATGGGGGGCACCCAAGCAAGCTTGCTCAGTGGCTCGGTCCTGCCCCCTCTCTCTCCTCATTGGCTCATATAGCTTCATGTGCACAGCTCCCCCACAGCCCCCTTATACTTACCTGAGCCCAATCTCAATCCAGTGCTCTGCCCTGCTCTCTCGGTTCTCTCTCCTCACTGAAGATTGAGGAAGAAGTGGGAGCTATTGGCTCCTGCTGCTATCAATCAATCACAGCCAGTGAGGAGAGGGGGGGGGGCAGGGTCAAGCCATGCTGTGTGCCTCAGTGGATCAAAGCAACATGAGTGCACCTAGTGCTAGCGGCTTGCTTGTTGGCAGGGAGAAGCGAGGAGCACCAGCGAGGGACCCCAAAATAGGAGGATCTGGGATTTTCTTTGCAAAAACCATAGTACAGAACAGGTAAGTATGACAGATTTATATATTTTTTTAAATACTTTATTCTCACTTTAAGTGGTTCACAATTGGACAACCTATTACATACTCTTAGTGAATTTTAGCTAGTTGTGAAATACGTGTATTTGCTGAATTAGCTGCAGCCCACTTTGTGCAGGCCCTGAAATTTGTTTATTCTTTCTGGAGATCATGAAGATGGTGCAAGGGTTATGAAGCAGCAGCGACAGGTAAATGGTAATATTTAACTTATTAATATACATCTAGAATACAAACTGAAGAGGAAAAGAATCACCTGCAATCCTGTTTTCGTTACCTAACTTTGTATATACAAGCAAAAAGAAGCACTTAAACAATGGTAACGGCACTGAGTGCCCTTTCCATCTTCCTCCACTGACATTCACAGCTTGGCTCCTGGGCGGTTTAATTAATTTATCTCATTTGTTCTTCAACACATTATGTAAAAACAAACAGACACACTTCTTCACCACTGTCATCAAGTACAAGCAAGGTCTTCCTGGAGTGATGTACTAAGTGTATGCCACCCTGGCAGAGGAAGGGGAAGCTGTGTCCTTGTTTTTTTGAATGCGGAAGCATGACATTAGCACACCTCCTGGGCCTACCCACCCGACCTGGCTGATGTATATGGAAACTAATCATATAAACAACTAGAAACAACATTAACCTGGGGTTTAGGAAAATTCTGTGCATGTAACAAGTGACTGACAGAAGACAACATGACAAAACATCCTCATGCCTTCTCATTAATCAAGTTTACTTGGTGGCCACAGGAATAAGTAACCTGAAGTCATTATCAGTCAGGGGCATTATCCTGAATGTCACAGCAGACTGATTGGAGATAATGACGCAGCTTGGTTATGTTTGAATAACAAGGAACAAATGTGCTAATCAGATATCAAGCAATCAAAGCAGAGGTGTAACAAAAAGCCATAAGGCCTACTCAACAAAATCTAAACAGGGACATCACCTTACTCCTTATAATTTTTACAAACATTTCTGACTGTCTTGTCCAGTTCTAAATGCTTATGGTAATACATTGGAGTAGAATTTCACTTTTTTCCCAGACGTTTGCTAGATTCTCAACCTGAACGAAAGAAGAAATTCAGTTTCTTTACTGACTATAAGCTGAACACATCACTGGTAATTAAAGCAACATGATTGGGCCTCCTTAAGTAGCTCAGGGAAAGTTATGGCACTCCCCAGTGTTACACTCTAGAATGGTGGTGTCCTTCATCAGGTAGAGCAGGGGTAGTCTCCCTTTTTTTGAAAGAAATGAAATAGCAAGACCTAACTAAATAGTAAGGTTAGAAAAAATCCAATAAAACAAATGTCACTGTAAAAATATAAACTTAGCTTACCTTAGCCTATATTAACCACTTCAGCCCTGGAAGGATTTCCAGCTTTAGGACCGGAGCCCTTTTTGCGATTCGGCGCTGCATCGCTTTAACTGACAATTGCGCGGTCGTGCGACGTTGTACCCAAACTAAATTTGCGTTCTTTTTTTCCCACAAATAGAGCTTTCTTTTGGTGGTATTTGATCACCGCTGCGTCATTTCTGATCGCCGCTATAAACAAAAGAAGAGCGACAATTTTCCAAAAAAACCCAAATTTCTTACTTTTTGCTAAAATACAAATCCAAAAAAAAATATAAAAAAACATTTTTTTCATCGGTTTTGGCCGATTTATATTCTTCCTCATATTTGTGATAAAAAAAAATCGCAATCGGCGTTTATTGATTGGTTTGCGTAAAAGTGGTCGCGTTTACGGATGATGAGAATTCATTTTTGGGGTTTTTATTTTTTTTTTATTTTTTACTAGTAATGGCGGCGATCTGCGATTTTTAGCGGTACTGCGATATTTCAGCGGACATGTCGGAACATATTCACACTTTTTTGGGACCATTGGCATTTATACAGCGATCAGTGCTATAAAAATGCACTGATTACTGTGTAAATGCCATTGGCAGTGAAGGGGTTAACCTGCAGGGGGCGCTCTAAGGGTTAACTGTGTTCCCTGGGCGTGTTCTTGCTGTTGGAGGACTGCCCTAGCTGGGGAAGGGAAGTGGTCACAGCCTCCATGTACAGGAAGGCTGTGATCACAGCCCTTCCCCCTTCACAGAACGGAGGTCTGTGTTTACTTACACGGACCTCCGTTCTTTCACTCCGGGGGGGCATCGCGGGTGGCTTCGATTGCCGCCGCACCCGCTCCCTGGCCCTCCCCGAACACAGTGAGCGTGCGGGCGCGCCTCCGGCGGCGCGCGCGCGCTCACTAAGCTCGATCCCGCAGCCGCCGCCGTATGACGGCGTTTTGCGGGAAAGAGCCACTCTGTCGCCGTCAATTGCCGACCAGCGGTCGGCAAGCGGTTAAAGGTGGACAGTGTGAGTCAGTAGAGCAGTGGACAGTGTCAGTAGGTCAGTGGATGGTGTCAGGACTCTGTAGGGCAGTGGATGGTGTCAGTGGTGTCAGCAGAGCAGTGGATGGTGTCAGTAGGGCAGTGGATGGTGTCAGTAGGTCAGTGGATGGTATTAGGACTCGGTAGGACAGTGTCACATACCTGGTGGAAGAGTCTGACTTATGCAGTAGGCAACCTCCCTTACTACCCTGACTCGGGAACCCCTGTTAGAGCAGACAGGTGGCTTGGGAGTGCAGGATGGCACAAGGGTCGAACTGTGTCACTGGTGATGGTAGGAAGTCTGTTGGCGCACTTGTGCAACTGAAGCGTGGTCATACAGGCCAGGTCGGGAAACGGGCTGGCAGTGCGGTACAGGAGGAGCAGGCTGGTGGATGGTCGGGTCCAAGCAGGGTCGTCAACAGTCAGGCAACAGGATCAGGCAGGAGAGTGGTCGTAGACAAGCCGGGGATCGGTGCAGGCAGAAATCAGCAGGGTCAAGGCAAGCCGGGTCACAGGAACTGATAATCAGATCACAGGTTGCTTGGGAACACACACTAAATGCTGTAGATCAGACAGCACTTGCTGCAGGGTGCACTCAGCCCAAAGGTGCAAAAAAAAAAAGCGCTAACCAGTCCTTTTAGCACAGGATTTCTTCTAACAAGCAGTGGATGATATCAGTAGTGTCAGCAGAGCAGTGGATGGTGTCAGTAAGGCAGTGGATGGTGTCAGTAGGGCAGTGGATGGTGTCAGTAGAGCAGTGGACATGTCAGTAGGGCAGAGGTTGCTGTCTGTAGGGTCATGGACGGTGTCAGTCATTAGAGCAGTGGATTGTTTTAGTTGGGCAGAGGCTGGTGTCAGTAGGGCAGTGAAGGATGTCAGTAGTTGTTTATTATTATTTTTTTTTTTATTATTTTTTACAATTTAATTTTTTATTATATATGTTATTACTTTTTTAATTATTTAAAAAAAAAAAATAGCATCCCTGGGCTTTGGTGCAATATCAGGGATCTAAACAGACTCCTGATGACATATTTACAGGCCCCTTCCTTTGCACTCCATCCTAAAGATCCCCCGCAGGACCGGGAGAGGAGTGGAAGTCAGCAGCACTGGGAGGGGGGCTGGCAGCAGAAGGAAGGGGAATCTGGACAGGAGGGGCAGTGGGGGCGACATTTACTGGAGCCAATACACTGTATTTTCCTCCTGTGGTAGCAGATTGCCAGCTGGAGGGAGAGGAGGAGAAGCCACCTTTCAGCTGTCACAGGTAGAAAATACAGAGGATTTGTTTCAGTAAATGTCGTCCCACTAATATCCAGGCAGGGCCGTCTCTACCACTAGGCAGACTAGGCAGCCGCCAAGGGCGCACTGCCACCTAGGGTGCCCGGCAGCTGCTGGTGGTGTGATCCATTATCCTACTACTTCTGTCTACTATCAGCGAGATAGCCACTCTGGTCTGGAGTCCCTCCGTTACTCCGTTGTGTGTCAGTCTGTCACAGAGCCTCAGAGACGCAACAGCGGTGGAGGACCTTCACCACTGCACGCCTCTGATCAACAGTGAGGGACCTGTCACTGTGTCTGTCTCACTGCGTGCTCATGTCAGCAGCCTCTCTCACTGACAGCTTTGCCTTTCCCTACTCTGTGCCTCTCTGCCCAGCCCTGGCTGCCCAGCCTCGTGATCTCTCCCAGAACACCCCCGCTCCCCCGTCATCCAAACTTCCGTCGGCCGAGTCGCTCATGGACCACAGCATGGCACCTAGCGGCGGCGACCCCTAGTGACTGACAGGTGGCCTGCACGATGGAACCAAGGCAGGCACAGCAGAGTTCCGTGGAACTTCAAGCACAGCGGGGGCAGGTCACGTAGTCGGAATCAGATACAAAGAAGTTTGCACTGTGCAGAACCCAGGAGAGACCGTCACCTGGTGTGGTGAGTACTGTAAAACTGTAACTGTCTGAGATTGTTATGACCATGCAATTTGCAATGAATATAGATGATATAGTGATTGATCTGTCTGTGTGTGTGTGTAAGTACTGAGGGCCCCCCCCCCACAGGCTGCATTGACTGGCACATGGCAACGGTGAGGCTGCATTTGATGGGCACAGGTAAGGCTGCATTTGATGGGCACAGGTAAGGCTGCATTTGGTGGGCGCAGCTGCATTTGAATGGGCGCAGGTGAGGCTGCATTTGATGGGCGCAGGTCAGGCTGGGATGCATGATTGTTTATCTGCCATGCCAAGTGGGATGTCTATGGCTAAGCATGATCAATGGACAGGGAAATATCTGTCTGTTGTCTGCAGTCTTGGGACCGGTCACTGTATGTTGTACGTCTTTCTTGATGAACAGAAGAAGCACACACTTCCAAATGAAAAGGGGAAAGGATCAACTACCATGCGTAGAGATTGACCAAAAAGTTGTATTAATAAAGGCACAACATGCACCAGATCAGGCTATTTATAGCAACCATATGTCTGTTGTAAATGTGCTGCAGTAAGGGAGTTTACAATTGGTAAACAATAAAGGATTTAACATAAATTCATGTGTGTTGTACACAAAAATAGTAATATGGTCTGTGGTATTTTTAGTGTTGAAGACAATTGGACTTTCCCTAGGTCGTTTTTAAATGATCTTTTTTTAAAAAATGACCTTTGATGGAAATGCTTATGAGCCAAGTATCCTACTCCTGGTATTATAATTCTTATTGGTAGACTTGTGCATAATGGAAATTTTTGTTTCATTTCGTTTTCATTCGTAAAACACATATTTTTTTCTGTTATATTCGTTATGCTACGTTAATTCATTATCGGATAATTAGCTATTTCTGTAGAGCAGGAGTCTCCAAACTTTCTAATCAAAGGGCCAGTATAGTGTCCTTCAGGCTTTAGGGGGGCCGGACTGTGCCCAATGGGAGTAAACAATGTCTGATCTTTGGCATTAAAGGGGAGAAATAGTTGGTGTCAGTGGGATGACCCAATTTTGTTGTCTGTGGAAGGAGTTATGCCTCATCGTTGGTGACAGTGGAAGAAATAGTGTCCAGTTGTTGGTGTCAGTGGCAGGAATAATTCCTCAAGGGCTGGATAAAAGCAAGCAAAGGGCTGCATCCAGCCCCAGGGCCCAGAGACCACTGCTGTAGAGTGTCGATATTCGTTATACCGATTTGATTAGTTTTTCATGTATATCGATTCGATTCAATATTTATGTATGTACAGTATCTCACAAAAGTGAGTACACCCCTCACATTTTTGTAAATATTTTATTCTATCTTTTCATGTGACAACACTGAAGAAATGGCACTTTTGTTGCCAGCGGTTTAGACATTAATGGCTGTGTTGAGTTATTTTGAGGGGACAGCAAATTTACACTGTTATACAAGCTGTACACTCACTACTTTACATTGTAGCAAAGTGTCATTTCTTCAGTGTTGTCACATGAAAAGATATAATAAAATATTTACAAACATGTGAGGGGTGTACTCACTTTTGTGAGGTACTGTATATATATTCGTGATAATGATTCATAGTTTGGAAAGTCGTTTGTTTATTGAATCCATTAACACACACAATGACAATATCTCTTCTCCTATGCTCAAATACAATACAACACCCTTATCACTCAGTTCTCAGGAATGCACTTCGCCAGTAATCCAACCCCCAGCACAAAATAATTTGTGTTAATAATAATGTGCTTTCCTCTTCAATCCCCGTCGACTTCTTCAAGTAATGACGCCTTTTCTTTCTTTCATAGGTACTGACTCGTGCCAGGACCGTTGACAACCACTATTAACCAATCACAGGTATGTACAACCAACTTAAATAAAGTGTATATATATATATTATTATTATTTTTTTTTTATGTTTTATTTAAAACTGTTTTGTCTGCCACTGTCCCATATGTGGATGGCGGGACATTTTTGCCCCACCCTCCACTTTCAATCAGCTGATTGGGCTGTAAGATTTAGTCCGAGTTGACCTTTTTTTTCATTAGACCTTTAACGAATGAACGAATTGTGTTGAATTAATTCGTTATTTTCGCTACTATAACTTCTTTGGTACTCGTTGAAATTCGTTATTTTTTTCTTTAGACCTCCGGATGAAAAATTTGGCCGTATTTCGATTCGTTACAAAATGACTTGCACATGTCTACCTATTGGTACCAGGACCACGACTGCCAGTCAATTCTGCTACAGTGCAAGGAGAATGCTGATAGGATGAGATAGCAAAGTGACACAGAAATGAGCTTGTCTGCCTGCTGCTTCTCTATTCACTGACCAGTCACAGAGTGTGCGTGTAAAACTGCAGCAGAAAAAGATCAGGTCTCCTGTGCTGTGTGGCCTAGCTGTGGAAATCTCAGAACTGGATGTACTGAAATACAAATCCTTGGGCAGGAAAGGAAGCTCCCTCCCTGTATTGTATCTGTGCATGTAGTTGTTTGTCTGGAGTATAGCTTTAATCCATCTCTGAGTGAGACCTTGTTAAATATTTAGCAAGATTGGTTTCATTTTATACTAGCTGTTGTATAACTCCCCCAAAAATTGCCCTACCTGCCATCATTTGTACTTATTTCTATTTTGCTACTAATGTCAGAGTATGAAAGGAATAATGTATGCAAAAGAGAATGTACAGTCATATTAGGGTGAACGATATTGTGGGTCAAGTGTAATGACCATATCTCACTTCTAGGTTTGGCAGGTACTATAAATAGGCTTCTATGGTGCTGTCCAAGAAAAATAGGGGTAGTTGAGATAGTTGCATCAGGGCTTTTTTGTAACCTTCCATTGTTAGAAGTTACAGTGTTCTCATTAAACTAAAAAGTTTGTATACAATTTGCATTGTTAATGTGATTAATTGGAGAAACAGAGGGGGTCTAAACCAGATAAGTGAGATTAGGTCTATGCTAAACTATAGGTGACAATGTTTACTAACACTTCAAGCCCTAATTTAAAAGGTGAAAAATGTGTGTTCTACTGGAGGAAAATTGTGCTCTCGGATAACCTATTGTCTCTATTATTAAGAAAAGCAATACAGTACACGTGATGAGTCTGAAATCATTATTACTGACAGAAGCTAAACATTCTCTGACACCACGAACATTTTGTTTAATTTTTTTTTTTTTATATGTAGTCTTTAATTATTGCAAAAATATTACAGCAGATGCTCCATTCTTTGTCATCTCATCCAAAAAAAAAACACACATTAACACAAAATTGCAGTAAAAATAAATTAAATACAGTAATCAAGCTGGCTGTCCTTGTGTGTTTGAGAGCTTTGTGCATCATTCCTGTGGATAAGGTTTTTTTGATGACCAATAATTATATCAAGAGTCAATGGAAACCTTACACAATGGCAACAGTACCTGGAAAGTTTGCTTTGAGAGCCCGGGTGGCACTGTAGTCCCTAAAACGTCAGTAGTTCCACTTCTAAAAAATAATCTTTTAAGCCCCGTACGCATGATGAGAATTTCGGATGGGAATTTTCGTACGGCGACTGATCATCCAATTTTTGGATCCTTAGTATGCTCCTTTCGACAGCCAATTTAGATTTTTCAGACGACAAAAGCTGGAGGTGCAGACTAGAATTTTTTTTCGAACTTCAAGTCAATGTCCGATTTTCGTATCATTAGTATGGTTTTCCTACGAAAGAAATTGTTTGAGCAAGACTACGCATGCTCAGAAATGAAAAAACACATACAAAGCTATTGAACATATTACGCCACTTCTGACGTTGAATTCGGTTGTACAAACATTTTTGTATGGCTAGTAACCTCTTCACTTTCAAAATGAAACTAGCATCCAATAACAAACGAATGTTCTGTCGTCCGAAAATCTAAGCGTGTATACGAGGCTTTAGTCTGCTACCATTGAGTGTGGCAGACAGAGATTGCCAATGGTCTCATTGCATAGACAATTTGGGCCTCACCTATGTTACTCCAATGATATCCACCCCCCTTTTTAAAGGGCATTAGCAGGAGGCTTGTCAGTCATTTGTGCCACTTCCTGCCATGTGTCATGCTCTTAGTGGTACTAACAGCACTGCTGCCATTACTTCCTGAGACGTTAAAGCATTGAATAAACTAGTCCCATGTAATACAAAGCACCAGTATAAGCACCCGGGTCTCCTTATTGCTGTGTGGTATGGAATATCTACATAGAGATCATGTGGGTACATTATAGACAGTCAAATGATTGTCACACACACATGCATTGATGTAGTTACTTTGTAAATTATCAGTTCACTTTTTCTGATCAGTTTGGTGCATTCTGTTCATAAAGGCTGATTACTCATTTGATTATGTCCAATTAAATCTGCCCAACATTTAGGCCAAATTGGACACCTTGAATATTTATACACATTTTATAGCAGAAATTTGATGTCACACAATGTACTGGTTGCCTATAGTTTACCAATTAAATTATTTTGCCAATCGCAAGTCATTCTTGAAAGGCTCTGGTAATGTTCCCTGATGGCCAAGTGGATACGGCCTTCTATTTCAACTTTGACAGCAAATGCATCACTTTTGCTCCAGAGGTTTGAAGTTTGTAGTAGATCTGATTTCTCAACTATTACCTTTCAGATTTATTGCTGGCAAACCTCTTTAATGACCTCATTACTCTTCCTTATGCATCACTGTTTGTCCATTGCAAGTGGTCAACAAAGTTTCAGATTACTGAAAGTGTGGCAGCCACTCACCAGAGACCAGTAGACATTGTACCATGATACCAGTCATCAAGAACATAATATGTCAAGGCTAATACCAGGTTTAAATGAAAACAAATCAATGCTTTATGGTGAGGTAGGCTTACCTAACTTGCCCAGTGTGTTGTATTATTCATATTCCATTTATTCTTATTAAATGTATTTAACTCTTTAACCACTTGACCACTGGGCACTTAAACCCCTTAACAACCAGACCAATTTTCAGCTTTCAGTGCTCTCACATTTTGAATGACAATTACTCAGTCATGCAACACCGTACCATTTATGGTGGTTTTCGAGATAAACACACTTTTTTTCCTGCGTTTAATGTATACCCATGCCACAACGTACTGACTCATTAACAGTAAGTTT